>CAUYQG010005269.1:0-14948 GCA_963574415.1 Tarsius wallacei
ACGCCCAGCTGATTTTTTGATTTATTGTAGAGATGAGGTCTCGCTTGCCCAGGCGGGTCTCGAACCCGCGGGCTCAGGCAATCCACTCACCTCAGCCTCCCAAAGGCGCGGGATTACAGGCTGAGCCACCGAGCCTGGCTAGTTTACTTCTAATTAAACTATATTTTTGTTTCTATCAGGTTCTCTTTATCTAGATGGCAAAGTGTGATGAAGTAAGGATTTCAAACATTTATTTTCATAATAAATTATAGTTTTGGGAAAAAAGGGAAATACTATTTGTATAAAATCTGATGAATAGGAAGAATATTTTGAAAAATTAAAAAAAATAGGGATGTTTTCTTCTTGCTCTGCTTCCAATAACGAGTCTAAGATGTTGGCCTGGGCTAGGTGAGAGATAATCAGGAGAGACGTCTGTCTGGCCTCTAAACCAATGCTTACCAGGCTTAAGATGGAAGCGTCTAAAGCCATGAATGGATCAAGAAGATAGTTAATGATACCCAAATACAAAAAATGATGGTTAAAAATGAAATTTGTAGCTATGAAACCACTCTTAAACTTTAGTGTAGCTGAGAATGATCTAAGGTGTTATATGAAGTGCAGATTCCTGTGAAAATCCCTTCCCAACTACCCTGGAGATTTGGAATCAGCATCTATAACCAATATACATGGGGTAGACTATTAAATAGTAATCTGGGAAAGATATATAAGGAAAAGCTTATATAAGGAAAATAAAGATATAATGCTAGGGCACTATTCAAACACTTAGCACATTTATATGTGTGTGTTTGGCGGGGGGCCTTGAAATGAAAACACAGTTTTTCCCACTCTTTCTCTAAAATGTCTGATAGGGAAGGAGACTGGGACTTCAAACTTGAACAAATACTGTGTCTCAGTATACTCTATTAATTTATTTAGTCTTCATATACACTCTAAAAGTGGGTATTATTATTATCCATAGCCTACAAATTGAAAAAAAAAATAAGTTCATTGAAGTCAGGTCATGAGACCAAAGCCACACACTTTGTGAATGTCAGAGCTGTAAATCCTAGCAGCATGACTCTAGGACTTTCACTTGACTGGGCTGCCTGGTCTCAGTGTTCATTGACACTAGAATCCTGATAGACTTTCCAAGATGCTGATGCTGATTGTGGTAGGTATAGTCAAAATTAATTGATTTACTAGTTAGTTATGTTTTGAATATTTACTGATGTCAGATATTTTGCAAATGCAATGGTGAGTGGCAAACTTCTCTGTAGGAGAAATAAAAAAAGGAAATCAACAATTGGTCACTCAGTGTTTGATGCAGAACAAGGTATGGCAGTCATTACCTTACATGGAGAAAGAACACCTACTGCAGACTTGGGAGGACTAGGGGGATTTCAAAGAAAATACTTTCAAGAAAAGACTTTGATGGAAATTTGTAAAAAAATAAGCACCAGCTAGTCAGGCAGAGGATGAGAAAACCATGGACTAGCCTGTCCAAATATGTAAGAATAAAAGAGCACAGGATATTTCTGGTACTGAGAATAGTTTGGTAAGACTTTGGGAATGACAGCCTGAGGTTGGGGGAGAGAATCCAGAATAGAGGTAAAGATCGGAGACCATAAATGACATTGCTTTTCATGTTAAGGAATCTAGACTGTCTTTAATGTTGCAGAAAAATTTTAAGTACAAAGATTGCAGAAAGTTCAATCTGGCAGAATTAGGAAGTATGGAATGAGAATGAGGACTGGGAGAGGTTGGCTGAGAACACTATAAGGATAAAGAGATCTCAGCACAAACCAAGTCAAGGGTGGTGACTGAGTTGTGGTGAGAATTTGGTTAATAGACTAAATAGGATTTCCTGAAACATTTTACTAAAATGGTTCTTTGATCATATGAGTTTAAAAATGGTTACTATTCTACATTTTAATTTTTTAAAACTTCTATCAAAACTCAAAATTAAGAAATATGTTGAATTTGCTTAGCAGTGTTCTCCAAATCACCAGACTGCTTTTCCTCTCTTCTCTCCCTTCCCCTAACATTCTTCCTCTCACCTCCTCCTCCTTCTCTTTTTAAAAATTTTAGATAAAACCTATTAACATACCACAATATTTATATTCCATAGAATACAATTATATGAAAACTTGGTAATGAGAAATATTTAGGACTCAAAATCTTCAGGATTTGATGATGCTCCATTGTTAGGGAGCTTGTGATGAACCAAAGGTAATACTTTTTACAGAAACTTATGAATACAAAAAGTAAACCTGGGCACAATGGGGCAAAGAGTGGACTCAAAATATTTAACTTAGCCGGGCTCGGTGGCTCAGCCTGTAATCCCATGCCTTGGGAGGCTGAGGTGAGTGGATTGCCTGAGCCCGCGGGTTCGAGACCTGCCCGGGCAACTTGGCGAGACCTCATCTCCACAATAAGTCAAAAAATTAGCTGGGTGTGGTAGCGCGCGCCTGTGGTTCCAGCTACTTGGAAGGCTGAGGTGGAAGGATCGCCGGAGCCCAGCAGGTCGAGGCTGCGGTGGCCGGGAGTGGTCACTGCACTCCAGTCTGGGCGACAGAGTGAGACTCCAACTCAAAAAACAAACAAACAAAAAATATATATA
This sequence comes from Tarsius wallacei, assembly GCA_963574415.1. NCBI lineage: Eukaryota > Metazoa > Chordata > Mammalia > Primates > Tarsiidae > Tarsius > Tarsius wallacei. Next base: position 2,600 of record CAUYQG010005269.1, read on the forward strand.
TATATTTAACTTACTGAATTTAAGGTGATTAAGCAACATATGACTGGATATAACTGAGTCCATTGGATGTTCAAAATATTTTCCTTCAATGTCAAGAACTAATTTCATGAAGTCTATCAACTATCTATCCTACAAACACACATGTGCATATGTATATTTATCTGAGGCACATTCTATATGTAGGAATTAGAAATTATTCTGCATGCATATAAAAAGGGGCAGCTTCCCCCAAGAAATTGTTTATTTTTGTTGATGCTGTCAATACACACACACATACATGAAATTCTGATGAAAGTGATGTTTTTAAAACTTTAAACTTCAATTACGAAAAATATTTTGTAACTTCCAAAAGTTAAATTTTGTAATAATCATTTAATAAACTTGTGTCTCCAAAATAAATCTTTAGGAAAAGATTTTTCACAGGTAAAAAAATAATACTCTTTATTACCATTCATATCACTCAAAAAGAGCCAGTAATCTGTCAGGGTGATGTCAACCATGAGAAATTCCAATTCAGAACAGTAATCTTTTGAGGAAGATAAAAGTAATGGAAATATTGGCTCAAAATTGAAATACCACTAAAACGATGTAACATTAATGAGATGTATATCATAGAAAAGAGGGTTCTACCTGAGTAATCCTAAGTGAACAGAACAAAATGCTTATGCAGAATGTAACTTTACAACTTTCTTGGTAAATAATTATACATATTGATTTAGAAACCTACCTAACTCAGTAATATAACTTGGTCTAGAATCATATACATTTTAAGATATGGGAGACAAGGAAGAATAAGAAAATCAGTGAAGATGCACTTGGAATAAATTTACTTGGTAATCCAAAATGAAGAATCCCTTAAAGACTTTAGACTTGGATGTTCTTTAACAGACCCTCAGTTCTCCATTTTCTGCCATTATTGGGTTCCTCCAGGATCAGGACTTATGCTCCAACTAAGGAAAGAGCTGACTAGATATGAAAGAAAATCTTTCAAAACTATTAGCTTAGACACGAGACTTTCTTGTTGATGGATTCAGAAGATTGAAATGAAATTTTAAATAGCAGTTCTTTGGAGAGAAAGTGGGCAGTTATATGTGACATGCTTTATACTTGGATAAAATTCTGAAATTTTTGTCTTTATTTTCCACTAGTAGGGAAGTGATACGTTATTGTAAAACCCCAAAACATTAGGTTATATGCTATTTTATTGGTTAAAGTAGTACTAGCTACTTTATCTAGTGTTGTCTGTTTAAGTATAATTAAATTTGTAAAATAGTAGTTTTATTTGAGCACTAATAAAAAATTCAATTTGGGGAGTAAATTCATAAACCCAATCATAGATGACATGAAATACCAGAAAGCACACTATGCATACAAACATGAACATGACTTCTAATCACAACTTTGTCATTCACTTTGTCAGTCAAATGATGAAGCATCCCTGAGCTGTTTTTCTCTTCTACAAGATAAGGGGTGTGACCAAGACAAAGGTTTTCAAGCCATAAATATTTTCAGAAAATCCCCTTTGAGTGAGCTTGGAAACCTGTTTTTTCCAATAATTACCCTATATGGTTTAATAAATAACCACATTTAATGATTACTGGATTAGAAAAGTTGTCAAATTTCCCCTTTCAAAATTCCATAGTGAATATTTTGTTAATGGAAGATGCCAAACTCTATAAAAATATTTAAGAAGGTTTATTCTGAGCCAAATATGAGTGATCTAGGCCTGTGGCACAATCCCAAGAAGTGCTGAGAACATGTGCCCAAGGTGATTGAATTGCAGCTGGGTTATATACCTCTAAGGAATACAGGAGTTACAAAAACATAAATCTATACATATAAATTTTACATTGGTTTGGCTTGGGATGGTGGGACATCTCCAAGCAAGGGACATGCAGGTCGTAGGTGGATTCAAAGATTTGCTCCATCTAAGGAATTTTGAAATCAGTAAAGGAAATGCTGCACTGAGATAAGAGAGCAGCTTGAAGAATGATGAGGAAGTTTTTTGGTCTGTAGATTAAGCCTCATATGGGGCTGTCCCAAAAGAGAATAGATAGCAAATGTCTAACTCCTCTGTGGATCTCTAGGAACAGGGTCTATACGGATGTAAATTTCCGCCAAGAGATGGCTTTGTAGGGTATAAAATGTTTTTGATTTCCTTCTTTACCTGTTATGTGATGTTATGCCAGAGTCAGTTTGGAAAGCAACCCAGATTATATAGAGTTAATAAAAACCCAGTCTCTTCCAGCCCCTTAGAAATTTGGCAAGAGAGAGGAAAAACAATAAGGGCTAGAATTTAGTCCTCGGTTTAAAATACATACTATATAGCATATGGAAAAGGGGGGAGGAGGTGAATAAGAAATTATTTTCTAATTTACATATTTAATATCTGCTAAAAAATAAGTTGAGATAGCTTTAGAATTCATCTGCAATGTGTTCCCTGCTAGTGACAGTGGTTAAAACTTATAACTGATTTGGTGATGAAATTTCTTGCTTATTACCTGTTCTAGAAACACAAACATGTTGCATGTAATCATCATTGATCTTGACAATCAGTGTTTTATCTTGTATGGTCCTAAAGACATAAATTGTCTTTATGGAGAATAGTTTGGCAATTTATGCTAAAAGATTTAAAATGTGCATACTGGATGAGCAAGTAATTTTACCTCTTTGAATATAAGCTAAGAAAATAATCAGGCCGGGTTCGGTGGCTCAGCCTGTAATCCCAGCGCTTTGGGAGGCCGAGGTGAGTGAATTGTCTGAGTCTGCGGGTTCGAGACCCGCCTGGGCAACTTGGCGAGACCTCATCTCTACAATACATCAAAAAGTAGCTGGGCGTGTAACGCGAGCCTGTAGTTCCAGCTACTTGGAAGGCTGAGGCATAAGGATCACCGGAACCCAGCAGGTCGAGGTTGCGGTGGCTGGGAGCAGCCACTGCACTCCAGTATGGGTGACAGAATGAGACTCCAACTCAAAAAAAAGAAAAGAAAAAAGAAAAGAAAAAATCAGACCAGAACATAATGAGCCAATATAATGAATTGGAGTTATTTATAATAGCAAAAACAGCCCCTGGGTTCGAGACCAGCCTTGGTAACTTGTCAAGAAAAAAAAAAAAAATATATATATATATATATATATATAATAGCAAAAACAAGTTTGAATTCAACAAAATGCACAACACAAAATTTAAATCAGTGTTTTCTAAATAACCTGGGGAACTTGTTAAAACAGAGATTCCTAAGATACTTTCTTGGAGATCCTGAAACAGTAAATCCAGGCTAGGGCTCGTGATTGTACATTTCTAACCAATCCTCTGAGTGATTTTTATGATACTATAAATTTGGAGATCATTACAGTTAGTAAACAATATTTAGAAATAAAGTGCCATATAACCTTTAGAATGATATATATTGCCAAGAAAACTATTAGGATATACTAAGCTTCCTTTTTACAAGCTAAATTACACAAGTATGGTGAGCACCTGTTTTTTTACATAAGGTATATATTTATTGAAAAAGTCTGAAGGTGTTCTCTCTGGTGGGAATAAGGGAGACATTTGTTTTTCTTTTCTTCCTATTTATCTCTCTATATTGAATTTTTTTGACAATTAACCTGCATTACTGATGTCATTCAAAAAATAAAAATAAATAAAAGAAAAAAAGGAAAGGAGTGCTAGGCTGGAGTGCTGGGCTGGTTGTTCAGTTTGGAGGGCAGGTGTTAACTCTGAGTCCCATTAAATGCAGGGTAATGAGACAGAGAGCAGAGGTGCAGGACACTTCACCTACTTGCCTAGAGTTAGCTGCAGGCAGCTCATGCTCTGATTCTTCCATTTACATTTGTGTGTTCTTCTGTAAGGTCAGCTCTGGGTTTATCTGGAAACGCTTTGCCAGAAGCAGTTGGAAAGGGGTTCAACTCCATTAAAATAGTAAGTTTCAGCTTGGTTTCTGCTAAATTAGTATGTTTTAGGAAGGACTTAATTTTCAGTGAATTTAATTCCTGCACTCCAGTGTCTAAAAATATATTTACTTAGTCCTCTGCTGTTTAAGCCTGTTTCCATTTTTTGGATCTGTGCAGAGACGCAGAATGGCTGAGTCTCACTGAGTCCTACACAAAATGACCCTAATTACACAGATTCAACAGAATTGGGTTTATAGTCAGTTTCAACTGAACACTTCTCTCCTCTAGAAAGAATAGAAAGAAGGTAATTTGCATTAAAAAGACAAGCTTTGGTGGATTTTATTTTCTACAGTCCATAAAAAAAATACAGTTATGCCCAAGAAAATGTAAAGATGAGTGAAAACCTTCTGAAATGCATCTGTTGTAAAATCAAATATTTTGGCAAGTTGTTTTTAGAGTGCAGAGATTAACTACATACTCTTTTGTGAAGTACTTTGAAGATAAAAAGCATTTTCTAAAAGTTTAGCATTATTATTCTAATTATTATTATTCCTTTTAAGTATGCATTTTTTAAAAACCCACTATACATATTAACCAGCTTACTAGCAAGCTTTTATTTTCTTCTCTTTTTAATACAAAAATGCAGGTGACTCAGTCTTGAAACATGTCCTTTCTCTCTACATGATGTTCTGCAGTTGCTTAGAATTTTATGCAACTTGTGGGTATTACATCAGGGCTTGAGAACAAACTTATGTTCAGCTTTTGTTGTAAATGTACAGTTTGCTAACTCTACAAATTTGTTCAAGTATCTCAACTCATATTCTCTGACAGTTTAAAACTTTTAAACTTGATGACTCAGAAAGAATTGGAGTCAATATTCACATGGAAATGTTTACCCCATGGCATTAATTTTTAAACGAATAAAAAAAAGTCAAAGGTGATTAATTTTGATGAAAATAAGTAGAAATGATATGAACCAAATCTGCTTTTTCTTTCTTGTGAGCACACAGCTGGTTTTCAAGGACATTTCTCTTTTTTTTTTTTTTCCTGCAGTTAAGGTCATTCCTAAAAAATTGTTTTTAGATGTCAAGCAACTAAAAAAAAATGTGCATCACCTATATCAACTAAAATTAATATGGCAAATACAAGTATTGGTCCTAAAAATCATTAAGTGAATACTATAACTGAAACTGCCTATAGAAAATTAACAGCCAGTCAGAGGGTAAGAGCTATAGCAGAGACCCAAGCTCTGGAAAATTGCAGCGATGGTTAGAATTTAACAAATCTGTTGTTTGTAAGTTTGCTTTCATGCCAATAGAAGACAACTGTGCATCTTTATGTCCTGGCCTCCAGGGAGGGGGAAAGCTGCCCCAGAGGGTTGATAAACACATTTTCTTTTAAACAATAGGCATGAGGATGCTTGAGGACAAAAATGTCTTCAATCTCCAGGGATTCTACCTCCCCCTTACCTTTGCTCCTAAACTAATTCCATAATGGTTCATGGCCCAGGTGGTAGTACCTCACTGAGATATTTTTCAGACTTTGTACTCTGAAGGACCTGAGGCCCCACCCAGGACTAGAACCCTAGAAAGCTGGGTCTACTGGTACAGTAACACCTCTTTCCAGAATTTGACTTTACAACAGGAAGATGGTCTCGACACCCCTATTACATCATCAACCAATTAGTAGCCCCATATTTCTCTGTCTGTCAAATTTCCTTTAAAAACCTTATCCTCTGAAGTATCCTTTGAGTAATTTCTCTCACCCTCCTCACTCAGCTGTTTTGCAATATTAAATTCTTTCTCCATTGTAATAGTTGTGTCACTTTTGGTTTTTCTAGGCAATGAGCATAGAAACCTGGTCAGGCTGTTATACAATCATTATAGAGATTACTTATGTCTTTGAGTCAATGAGGAGAGGGGTGTTGAGATAAATTTATAAACCCAAAAAATATTACACTAACATCAACTAAAGTAATCCCACCAAAGACCTCAGCTAGATTTATTAAGAATTCACAAGAGCTTCACTTTCTAGGTAAAGTAGATATTGTTAGGTCAATAAAAATGTTAGATCAGTGGGCCAGTAGGCTGAACCGGAGCTGCAGGTAAGGTGCAAAAAGTTGCACATAAATTAGAATAAGAAAAATAGCTTATTTAGAAAGTAGATTGAAAAGAGAGAGAGGGGATTCACCACCTAAAGAAAAGAATGGCTCCAGATGATTGAAGTTGAATGCTTTTTAAAGCTTTCCTTTGGTGGAAACAGGTGGTCAAGCCAATTGGATGGTGGTCTGTTTTAGGTCATCATGAAGGGGTCTGATAAGCACAGAAATTGTTGCCATGGTGATAGGGAGGCAGTGGTCTGTGTCACATAGTTTACGGAGGGCTAATCACAATAGATTAGGTTAGCTTGATCCTTTAAGGCTGGAAGACAAATACTTTGGATAAAAGAATTTATTTAGCACAAAGCATGCTTGGGAGAATTGCAAGACAATCATCAGTAACTACCTCTGGTAAACTGGTTCTGCCTTTTGTTAATGATTAGAGGGCAAGCTAGGTAATTTGCTAAGAAAGCATGACAGAGTCAAGCAGTGTTAAATTTTAGCTATGTTTACTCCATTTTGGTGTTGCCCTTTTAGATATAATAAATTATTTTGCTCAGAGTAGACCCCTAAAGAAAGTTCATTCTAACAAGCTACAAAAGATCAAAACAATTTAAGGATATGTCGGTGACCTGGCCTATGAAATTGTCATACAATGAATCGCTATGTTTCTCTCTACCAGTGCTCTCATCTCAAGATTTTTACATGTTACCTTTGCTATGTTACCTTTGCTACATATCTCAGTGCATACCTCATGGGACTAAGACCTGTTCCATCATGTTAATAAAAGGATCAGTGCTATTGGAAGCCAAATAGAGAATCAAAGGGAAACTGTAACATCAAACTAGGAAAGGATGCCAGGAGAATGAAGCCAGGGCCTATGTAGACCAATATTAGACACAGAAATTCTACTTACTTTCATTTTCAGTGTTCATTCAAAACATGTTTATTGGCTCCAGTCTTATGCTAGCACAGTGCCAGGGACCAAAAAATTAAATCTTCTATTTCCAGTCGGGCTGGTAAGGGAGGCACACACACATATAATTATACAAAAATATGATTAGTTTTATAATTGAGGTACAGTCACGTTGCTGCGAGTGCACTAAAGCAAGAGTTTCTAACTCTTCAGGGAGTTTTACAGGGAGCTTTACAGCACATGAGTTCTAAAATTTTCATTTTTAAACAGTTTTTATGCATACTGAAAAGAGCACAGATTACTGGGTGAATTTATTGAAAAATGTACCCACCTGTGTAAATACCACTATGATCAGGATATTAAACATTACCAGAACTCTAGGATTCTCAAGAGTTCCCTTATAAAAATGTTTGGGTTTTTTTTTCCCCCAAGAAATATAGCTCCTATTCTGACTTCAACATTTGTCAGGTAGAAAAAAATTGATTGGTGTGGAATAAAAGAATCTAGGCAGAGAAAAATGCCTTGTTCCAATATCAATAGATAAGAAATGGAAATGACACATATTAGGAACAGTGAGCTTATAAATATATTTGTGTGAGTGGGATAATTCATGGGCCTTAGAAGAGGTTGGAAAAATAGTAATACTGTGCTTAGAATTTTATTTTATTTTTGGTTTTTCATATAGTGAAATAGATTAACATTTTTGGTATAAAGTTCTATGAGTTTGACTACATGTATAAATTCATGTACCCACTGCCACAATTGATATTCAAAGCAGTTTCATCACTTCCCCATGCTTTCCTTATATTATCATTCTATAATCATGTCTTCCCCTGATCTCCAGATCTTGTGACTCAATGATGAGTTCTTCACTACTATATTTAGATGTTTTTAAGAATAGCTTTTTAGAGTAGTCTTGCAGTATGCAACTGCTGGAGCACTGGGCATCAAATATTCATCAAAGTTGTGAGTATCAGCAGTTCATTCTCTTGTATTGCTGAGAGTACATAATTTTATGGATGTACCATGGTTTGTTTATCCATTCACTTGGTGGAGAATATTTGGGTTATTTCTAAGTGTTGGTGACTGTGAATGGAGTTGATATATACATTCCTATATACATTTTTATGTGAACATAAGCTTTTATTTTTCTAGGACAAATAGTAAGGAGCAGGATTGCTGGGTCATGAAATAAGTGTTTATTTAACTTGATAAGAAACTGTCAAACTGTTTTGCACAGTGATTTTGTGATTTACTTCATGCATTTAGAAACTCTGCTGCCAGGTGCATACACATTTATTATTTATTAATTGTTATACTTTTTTGTGAACTGACTCTTTTATCACGTAAGAATCCCTATGACACTGGTACTATTCCTTCCTTAGAATTCTACTTTGTCTGATACAATATAGCATATTCTTTTCTTTCTCTTTTTTTTTTTGAGTTGGAGTCTCAACTCAGTCACCCAGACTGGAGTGCAGTGGCCGCTCCTGGCCACCGCAGCCTCAACCTGCTGGGCTCCAGCGATCCTTCCACCTCAGCCTTCCAAGTAGCTGAAACTACAGGTGAGCGCTACCACGCCCAGCTAATTTTTTGATTTATTGTAGAGATGAGGTCTCGCCAAGTTTCCCAGGTGGGTCTCAAACCCGCGAACTTAGGCAATTCACTCACCTCAGCCTCCCAAAGCACGGGATTACAGGTTGAGCCACCGAGCCCGGCCAGCATATCCTTTTTTACCATCTCATATTTATCCTCACTACTTTTGAGGTGAGTTTCTTGCATACAACATTAAATGGAATCATCTTAATTCCTTCTGAAACTTTGTCTTTTAGTTGATGTGTTTAGAACATGCACATTTAATGTGATTTTTTGACATGCTTTAATTCAGGCCCAAAATTATATTATTTGTTTTCTGTTTCTACTCTATGTTTTTATTCTCAAGCCTCTTTGGGGGGATTATTTGAATTTTTTTGTCTTACATTTTAATTTTCTAGTGCTTTTTTAAACTGCATCTCTTTGGATAGTTACTTTCATGGCTGCTCTAAGGATTATGATATACAAGTTTGTAATTTTCCACATTCTACTTAGAATTAATATTTTACCATTTCAAGTCAAAATGTAAAATATTCTCCCCTTTATATTACAGTTGCCTTGCATATTTTATCTATATACATTAAAAATTTTATGAGGAAATGTTTCAAATCTGCTTCCAACTGTCAAATATATTTTAAGACATTCAAGAGAAAAATAATAGTCTATTAGATTTAATCAGTTATTTATCATTTCTATTACTGTTCTTCCTCCATTCTTAAGGATTCACATTTTATTCTGGAATTACTATCCTTCTGTTTGAAGAACTTGCTTTAGCAGTTTTTTTAGAGGAAGTATATTGGCAATGGATTCAATCAGTTTCCTTCTCTCAGATTATCTTTATTTCACTTTATTTCTGAAGGATACTTTTGCAGAGTAGTGAATTCTAGGTTGACAGTGTTTAACTTTTATTTCAGTCATTCTATAAATGTCATGCCATGCCATCTCTTTCTCATTGTTTCCTATGTGAAATCTCTGGCATTCAGATAATTGCTCTTCTATAGGCAATGTCTTTTTTCTCTGGTTGTGTTCAAAGTTGGTTTTGTTTTGTTTTGCTTTAGTTTTCAGCAGCTTGATTAAAAAATGATCAAAAGTTTTTTCTTATAACTGTCATTAAATCTTCTACACATTTTTCCTCATTATTTATTGTATTTTATTGTTCTTCAGTTGTTTCCTAAATGGAAATTTTGTCTTTTTAGTGAGATGTTGATTATTTGAAGATAGGAACCAAAATTAGATACTAGGTAAAAGTATCTCCATTAGAAATGAATTAATAAATACACTAACAAAGTGTGTCTTGGCATAGGGGGAAGAATCTGCCTTTAACTGAACCCTGAATGGGCTGGAAAAAACACCCAACATTGTCAGGAAGTCAAGTACTGATGGCAGGCAGAGATAACAAAACTTAAGTGTGAACCAAACTCAAATAGATGTAGAACATTCCCTTTGGAATAGAGCTTTTCTTTGGCTATTAGAGGATAATTAGTCATTGCTTAGAAGATCAAAAGAGCCCAAGACTGCAGCTAGAGATACTGAACAGACAACACACTGGCCACTTATGTTTCAATTTGTAAAGCACATCAGGACAAATCCATCTCTTTCTAGTTATTCTCTGACATTATAGTGGTACAATTAGTGAAGTCATCTTGGAGCAGGAAAGAAAAAGGAATGTGTGTGCACAAATAGAAACTAAAGGTCTATGATTCCATTTTTTAAAATCTCTGCTTTTTTAAATGCTATAGAAGCACAAACTTGTGTTCTTTCTTCTATGTCCCTAGAGTTCTGAGTTTACTCATCTTAGCATGTATTATACTGCACTGACATTATCTTTTAATATTCTAAGTCAATTGTTCCTTGTTAAAAGCAACATCTCATTTATCTTTTTAATATTAGCATGCAGCTTAATATCTGGAGTTAATTAATTAATATAATTATTCAAAAAATATTTATTGAGAAAAAAATGTACCAGGCACTATGCAGAGCATTGGGAATTAAATAGTTAATAAGGTGCACAAAGAGATTTGATTGAACTAAACTTTATTTCAGAATTTATATGTAAAGAAGAAATAAATAGCATTTAAAAATGTGAATACACAAAAATAACAATAATAATCAGAATACTTACAAAACTATGACATCCTTTAGTGATTAGGGACTAAAAAAAAACATTAATTATATCAAAAGAGTTGCATCTTTATCATCAATATTTAAACAAAGAAATAATTTACTTATAATGTCCTAAGCTAAAAATAGAAAAACAGATTTTTCCTTTGTTTCTATTCTTTGAGTAGAATTTATTATTAAAGGCAGTAAACACAGTGTTTTGAAACATGGACTCTGGAGTCAGGCTGTATAAGACCAACTTCTGACTCTGTCTTGTATTAATTGTGTGGGCTTCAACAGTGTCATACACTCCATGTGCCTTCTCTCTTTCATCTGTACAATGTGGATGAAGATAATAGTGCCAGTTTCATAAGGTATAGTGTTGTTGGGAGGATTAAAATGGTAATACATGTAAAGTGTTTAAAATAATTCCTGGCACATAGTAAGCTCTCTCTAAGAACTAGCTATTTTTAATCTGTAAATTTCATTTCTGAATAAGTAAAAGGAAGAGGTAAAGGATTTAAAAATCTATCTATTTTATGTTTCTACTTAACATATTTAAGTTTAGAAAGTCTCAACAGAAATAATTTAAGTTTCAATGAAGGAAAACATAAATGAGATTTCAAAAATAATTTCATGATGAGGAAATAGGGATTGGATGTCTGCTTCAGAGTTATCTTCATGCCTGGTGTATACTTGAATTGCTTTGTCCATAGAGAGAGATGAAAGAGTCTCCCAATAAAGAAATTTGAGGCGTGCAAATGATTGGGTTTTATACACATTCATACACTCCCAAGATTGAAGCTTAAATGATGGAGAAAAATTTCAGGGAGGATATTATAGGGCCCCCTGAAGAGAATTTTTCTCTTAGGAAAAGAATCCAGTATAAGCTGGAATCAGCCACACAGCAGAAAAATCAGAGTGGGACAATAGGCAAGGACGCTGTGTGCTGATTGTTACTTGAACCAAACTCAATCTATCAACAGAACATAGCATTCTAGAAGGGGAAAAAAAGTTGAATATGAAAGCTGAGAATTATTAAACCTTGATATCTAAGTGCTTACTATTTAATAGCTTTCTAGAAGGAGAAAGGAATTGTTCCCTCTTTAAAGAGGGTAGAGAAAGGGAAGGTGAGCAGTGGCAACCAATGGACCATCAATTAAGTAGCACAAAGAGAAGTGAATTAAGAGAAGAATATCCACAATGGCAATGGCCAAAGGGAGCTGTGAGAAGAGGCTCCTAGGCTGGAGTCTTTAGCAATCCAGGTGGTAGCTTGGGAGAAGAAGGAATACAGAAAGACTAGCAAATGAACAGATAAACAAACAGGACGGGCCTGGTGGCTCAAGCCTGTAATCCTAGGACTTTGGGAGGCTGAGGTGAGGGATTGCCTGAATCCACTGTTTTGAGAACAGCCTGGGCAACTTGGTGAAACCTCATCTCTACAATAAACAAAAAATTACCTAGGCATGGTAGTGTGCACCTGTAGTTCTGGGTCCTTGGAAACCTGAGGTGGAATAATTGCCTGAACCCAGCAAGTCTATGCTGGGGTGACCATGAGCATGCCACTGCACTCCAGCCTGGGTGACAGAGTAATACTACAACTCAAAAAAAAAAAAAGCCAGGCTCGGTGGCTCAGCCTGTAATCCCACGCCTTTGGGAGGCTGAGGTGAGTGGATTGCCTGAGCCCGCGGGTTCGAGACCCGCCTGGGCAAGCGAGACCTCATCTCTACAATAAATCAAAAAAT
>CAUYQG010005271.1:0-32964 GCA_963574415.1 Tarsius wallacei
AATGGTGGTGGGTATCTATCTGAGGATGGGGAGACACCTCTTATCAACAAGGGTACCTGAACGAAATATTTTTGTATGCCTAATCCCTAACTGTACCCCACAATAACATAATAAAATAAAATAAAATAAAATAAAATAAAATAAAAAAATATGTAAATACATGTCAAACCTCAAAATTTGGATGCATATACAAGAATCAATTAACATTAAAATTCTGAATTCAGTTTTGAGGTCTTTATTACTTTGTAAGACTTGGATGGAGTTCTTAAGTTTTCTTATGAGTTCACTCTAAATAAGATTCTAAATAAGATAAAAGTCAAAGTCTTTTTGTCAAGATCCAAGAATAAATTCATTAGGAAGAGAAGAGGGATGATGTTGTTGGTTTTTTTGTTGTCACTGAAGTTAATGCTTTGACAATGTACCATCTCACTCACTGGCACCTGCCCCATTTATCTTTTTAATGGTAATTTTTTTCACAAAAGGCATACAATACATATCTTATCTACCCATTTGTGCAAAATATTTTTTTTAGTCTGTGAATTAGTGTTCATCATAATTCACATGAGTGAGATTTAATATCCTCCCTTTGATATTAAAATCATGTCTAAAAGCTTGTGGGGGATAAGTAAATAAAGAACTAGGCCACCTTTTTTTCATATTAGCTATGCTATGGTTTTAGATATAAAAAGCTCTACACACTCTTGTCCTGAAAGCCAGGCAGCAAGTGTTTGCATGACAGCAGCCTGGCTGAGTGGCTGCAGAAAGACCAGGGTTTGAATCTCCTTTCTACCATTTCCTCACTGACTGGCCATGATTGCATAGCTTATCTGAGCCTCAGTCATTTCATCTGTAAATTGAGCATGAGAATGACACTAACCTCCGGCGTTGTTGTGAAGATCGCACTAGAGTACATGAGATGATGGCTTAAGTGACTAGAAGTGATAAATGCAGCATTAATGGTGGTTATTGTCAGACTACAGAAGCAGGAGCCAAGGGCAAGGAGAGAAAAAGTGCCCGACTTTGCAGAAGTAGCACAGTTGTGGTGTCAGCTAGACTCCCAGCCAGGTCCAATGGCTACAGTCAACATGTGTGGCTGGAAAATCCACGGGACTGGTGGTACAGAATGTTGGTTTTGCCACCCACATGCAGATTCCCTTTCAGATAACCGAGACGGTTTAAACTCTGGCACCATCACTCTGTATTTATCTTGGGAAAGATTATACACAAAAAAACAAGTGATCACTGAGAGTACTGCTGAACATGCACTCATCTGCATCTCAAATTTCATTGCAAGGTTAAAATGCAGACTCCAAACCTGAGATTTGTATTCTATAGATCTTGGCTAGTACTCAGTCATATGCATTTTGTTAAATTATTATTTTTGATTGACAAATCATAGTTGTATACAATTATGGGGTACAACGCTATGTTTTGATATATGTATACATGGTGGCATGATTAAATCAAGCTAATTAAGAGTTTTCACCTTACCCATATTTAAGGTGAGACATTTCAAATTCACTTGCTATTTTACCATGTCTGTCTTTTTAATGAATATCTTAAGTTATATATACATAATATATACTATATACAGTATGCGTGTATTATAAATTGCATATAATGCATATACATACTATGTATACAAAACATGAAATATTATAAATATGCTGAAGTACATAAATCACATTTGGAGAAATACTGTTCTAGATTGTATAAGCTGTTTTTTTTTTTTAATTAAACCAGGCCATTAGAGTTCTGTCTCTCACAGAGTTACTGTAGCTTCACCCAATAAAATGCCTTCAAAAAACTCTGTTTTAATAATAAACCTTTGGCTGGGCGTGGTGGTTCACACCTGTAGTCCCAGCACTATGTGAGGCCAAGGAGGGAGGAACACTTGAGGCCAGGAGTTTGAGACCAACCTAGGCAACATAGCAAGACTCGTCTCTATTTTAAAAAATAAAAAAAGTAGCTGGACACAGTGGTTCATGCCTGTAGTCCCAACTAAGAGGGAGGCTGAGGCAGAAGGATCGTCTGAGCCCAAGAGATCAAGGCTGCAGAGAGCCGTGATAGTGCTGCTGCATTCCAACCTAGATTATAGAGTTAGACTCCAACTCAAAATAATAATAATAACAATTAACCTTGAACTTTCATGGAGGGTAGACATGAAAAAGCATTAAGATGACATTTGCAGCATGTAAGATGTTGACTGTTATGTTTTTCAATGTTTTCTTTACTAATATTATTAAATAGACATCTTTTATTATAAATTGTCTTAGCCTTTCTACTGGAAAGTAGATGGGATATAGTAACAAATAACTGCAAGTCGTTCTTCCTGTTGACTCAGTACCAGAAATTTCTGCACTAGGGCAAGTAGCCTCAGGCAGGTAACAGCTAACTAGCTGGTTAACCCAATCAGAGCCAAACCCAGATGAACCAAAAGTGCAAGTAAGGTGAAATGGTGGAAGTTCTGTCCTTGATTCTAGAAAGATCTATTTCTATTTTCCTATGCAAAAGAGTTTCCGCTCTTTTTTTTTAACTTCAAACCCACATGAAGTTTACAGAAAATTTTGATTTTTGCTTATTTCTTGGGCTAAGGCAGGGAGATGAGCTGGGGGTAGGTCCCCTTAAGCTACGTTAGAATGCCATTAATTGCATATTTGATCATGCAATCATTTCTTGGGAAAAATTGTTACAAATAATATTTACTCCAGCCATTTTTTGGACATAAAAATTCTGCCAGCATTGCTTATTCCCCCTCATCCAAAAAACACATAAAAAAATTGTGAAGTCTTCAAAACTTGGAAGAAGCCTGAACACAGGAAGAAGGTCTGTAAACACTTAACTGAGCCCTTCTTAACACACTTAGTAGGTGCTCAATGAAAGCAGCTTGAATGAAAAAGGAGTAAAGAATCACGCATTATGAACTGCTACTAGGAGACAATTTGATATTGCAATGTGCATTCCACAACAAATAAACAAACTACCTTATCCTTTCACATTTATTTTCCACTGTAATCGGTGAAACAAAAATTACATGAATCATGATGTATATGTCAATTCTAACTAACATGGTTAAATCACTTGTAGTACTATCATGTGGAGTTTAGTATGTGAAGTTTTACGTATGGTGAGATAATTAGACTTCTGAGGTTAA
Organism: Tarsius wallacei; assembly: GCA_963574415.1. Taxonomy (NCBI): domain Eukaryota; kingdom Metazoa; phylum Chordata; class Mammalia; order Primates; family Tarsiidae; genus Tarsius; species Tarsius wallacei. The sequence goes on from CAUYQG010005271.1 coordinate 3,155, forward strand.
AAAAACAAAGAAAGAAAAAGAACGAACTTCAAGAAATCACTCTTTAACATATCTCAGAACGAGAAATTCCAGGGACCATTTTTTTCCCATATATCACCCATTCAATTTCCTGATTGGACACTAACATATTTTTTTTATTTTTTTTATTTTTTTGAGTTGGAGTCTCACTCAGACTGGAGTGCAGAGGGCGCTCCCGGCCACCACAGCCTTGACCTGCTGGATTCCGGCGATCCTTCCGCTTCAGCCTTCCAAGTAGCTGGAGCTACAGGCGCGCACTAACACGCCCGGCTAATTTTTTGATTTATTGTAGAGATGAGGCCTCACCAAGTTGCCCAGGTGGGTCTCAAACCCGCGGGCTCAGGCAATCCACTCACCTCAGCCTCCCAAAGCATGGGATTACAGGCTGAGACACCGAGCCCGGTTGGACACTAATATATTAAAGACTATATAGAGATGAACTGGACAAACTGACATTCTATTTGAGAAAATAAAACTGTACAGGATACAAGTGAGGTTTATTAAAGTCCAAATGTTTATCATATGCCATCTTAACCAATCAATAGTCAAAACATTTATTCCTTTTTGGTAACAATTGACATTCCTGGTAGATTTTTCTAGTCCCTTAAATGCTAAAGGGGCAAATTTAAGACAAGTTTTAGGTAATTCTTAAAAATTGAGTAATTTAATATATCTTTAAAACAACTGGATTTTTTGCTTTTCTTGAAAACCTGGCATGTTTGGCATCATTACCCATTTTCCAAGTCAAGGATCAGAGCAAACTGAGACTGAGCTGCTTCCTTTGGAGGGGCACTTGTTCTCTAATTCATCCTAGTTCCCAACCTGGTCCACTTAACTCGTTTATAGTTCTGACTTCATCCTTGTAGACTTCTGAGTTATCTTGACCACATTACCACATGACATGGAAAAAGGGAAGGGTGAGAGCCACATGGAACAGTGAAGCTCACCCCTGGCTATATATTATACACACTTCCGAAGCTCTTAAAAAATAATTCCTAGGCCTCACTCCAGACAATCAAATTAAAATCTCTGGCAATGGGACCATACATTAGCAATTTTAAAGTCCCCTAAGTAGTTTCAATGGGAACCATAGTTGAGAAACCCTGGTCTAAAAAAAAGGGTGGGGGGCATCTTTAGATTTTTGCACATATTTTCCCTAAAAGAATTTTTTTAATCATGTGCACCATGCATATTTTTAAATTAGCAGCTAATTTTTTAAAATCACAAGTTTAAATGATTGCAAAGGATGCAATTTCTGAAAAGTAGTGAATATTGACATTTTAAAATAAAATGATTGTATCACTCTTTTATCGCCCACTATCATTCAATTTTAAAAGTGCATGAATAAATTCTTAAACCTCAGAAATGTTCTATCATCCTTTTTGACTTAATAAAACTATATTCCTATTCTACTTTCCCCATGGAATGTAAAATAGTTTTTATGCTTGAAAACGTTTTATTGTCCTATCACCCTTTCACATACATTCTCCGGCAGGTTGATTTTAGAATAGAATACATAACGGAATTTGAAATTCTAGAAATTGATTTCTTTACATACATCCATGCTCTTATCTTCTTTTTAACCTGGGATCTTCCAGAAAACAGAGCCTGAAAAAAAAGTTTGTTGTGCAGGGAGTTTGTTTAGGGAAGTGGTCTCAAGAAACAGGAGACAGGAAAAGTGAGCAGGGAAGGAGGGAGAGACTATTCAAGCAGTCACTGAATCAGTAACCTCTGTGGACAAATGGGCTCAAAATCACTAGGGACTCCACAGAACCCTGTAGAAGGGGTCGTAGAATTATTTGTGGAATGGTTAACTATCTCCCATTGGACTTGGCTTCCCCATGAGGTGTTAACTCCCATCTCTTTCTAACTTCTTAATGTAGGTGAACCTCAGAATGGGGTGAGGTCGAGAAAAAGACAGGTGAGGTGCAGCCATGGTATGGTGCTATTAAGTTATGGCTATGTGCAGCTTGTTGCTACTAAGGAAAATGGCTAAGGTAAAACGGCTATGGTAAAAAGGTGTGCTGAAAACATGTGAAGATGAGCAAAGACATGTCTGATATTGTCCTAGAAAATCTTGGAGCTCCCCACTATGTCCCTACTGAAGACCACTAATATAGGAGAACCAGCGAAAACCTCTCTGAGAAGTTTTACGTGTTGGATGCAAAATTTAAAGGGAAGAAAGTAAGACATTGCCAGTCAAGTGGAGAAAGGCTGTGTCTGACAAAGGGAATTTTACAATACAAAGGGGATGAAATAATGAAAGTATAGGATATAAAATAGGATAATGTATTCAGGGAACTGTGAACAGTTTAACAATGAATGTGTGTATCAAGAGACAACGATGAAGAGAGATGGAGGAGAAAAGTCACACTGGATTGTTTATGTCATGCTAAGGAACATTTTCTTTATTGTGAACATGAGAGAGAGAGAGAGAGAGAGAGAGAGAGAGAGAGAGAGACGTTGGAACACTTAGGCAGGGGTGGTCATAGCCAGAGAGACACATTGCTTGCCATGAATTGATTAGGGTCTGGATAATGAAGGGGTCAGTAAGGATGGAAAATAGAGACTGTACTAGGAGAAATATTTGGAAGAGAAAGACAGAGAAGTCTCTAACAAGCAGGATAGAGGAGAGATGAGGTTTATTAGGATGATTCACCAGATTCTGACTCGAACAATTGAGTTGGTGACTAAGGAGTGTAACTGAAGCCCTGATTTACTTGAGTTTTAAACAAATCAGGTCCCAAATTTTCCAGTTGTTTACTATGATATGAGTCAGCCTATCTGAGAAAAACCATTAGAATGAAGTCCATTCTTGAAGGCCCAAATAAGATATCATCCTCTTCTTGAAATCTTCCCTGTTTGTACCAATGAGACTAGGTCTCTCTATCCAACACACAACCATAGGAAAATCTAATGTCTTTGGAAAGTCCTACGTTTTGATGCTCCTGGGAGCCCTATTCACATAGAACATGATGGGACTGGAGTCCCCTAGAGTGAGGAACAAGGTGGCCCTTCCTTCAGGAGTAAGAAGTCATTACAAATGAAAATGAAGATTGGAGGAGATTGGGGCAACTTGACTACCAAAGGGTATCATATTTAAAAACTTTTGAAATGTCTTGCTAGCAAAATAAAATATATGTATGGTTTGAATCTGACTTTTTACATCTCCAATTTGTGTCATATGCAATCAATCAAAAATTCCTAAAGGTTTTATGAAGGTATTTTCTTGAGGATATGCCAGAATGCCTCACCTGATACTATCTTATGGTGTATAAGTGAAAGAGATTTGTCCTCAAATTAGACTTCAAGGCTTTTGTAGATAAACAGTTGGGACTATTCCTGTTTGGATTTCCTACTGTATTTTTCTGCTTTGAAAAACTTGGAGGTGGTGGTAAGTTAATGAGTTGATGCATGTAAATGCATGCTAAAGTCAGGGAGTACTTACAAACATGTCAATATCATCATCGTCATGAGGTCACCTGGAAAATTCCCCAAGACTCCACTCCAAAAATCAAGAGTCAAGAATGATAGTCATATTAAAACTCTGATGTCTTGCAGGTCATCATTACCAGCAACTGAAAATGATCCTCATTAAAATATATTTGTTTTCATTATGTTCGCATAAGCTTTTATTAAATTAAAGTCTTCGTTGCCAAATCAATGCCTATTAACACTAAGCTTGAGACATGAATCTTGAGTTTTTACTCTTTTTTAAAGCATCCTGTCTTTTTCTTTCTTGTTATATAAGCAATAAAATCTAACTTCTAATTACTAAATATTTAATTTCAATTATTGCAAAGGTATAATATATTCTCATGACAATTAAAAATAAGATTCCACAAAAGGCTTTTATCAGATCCTAGAAAACTAGATGCATTTGATTTGCAATTCCACGTTCCCTCTTGTAAGTATAGACAGACACTAGACATTTCTACTTGGAATCTGTTCAGCCTAGGGTCATGTTTCTGCCATTAATTTCCCATATTCATTTTTTTTCCTTTACTTTGCAAATTAGGAGTTAAAACCTTACACTACATTAGTTTTCCAAAGCAAAGCCAGAAATGCAAAGTAGATGGAATAATTTATGACAAAAGAGGGTAAAGGGAAATTCAGATAATTTCTATGTCCCACACAAAAATACTGATAAAAATGATTAACCTATTTTTAAAACATTGGGATAGCTTTTGATTTCCATGCAAATAGGGTGACAGAGTTTAAATTCATGTGTGAAAACTGTTGAATGTATGTGCAAGTCTGTGTTCAACTAAATTAGACAGGGAATTTATATCCATATTTATAATTCCAACCAGAGGTTTTTAAAAAAAAACTCTCATCTCTGAAAGAAATAGGACTATTTTTAGGTGCTAATATTTTTAAAACTATATGAAGAATGTATAATTTGGCTCATAGGGTTGATATGAGAATTAAATGAGTTAAAATATGTAAAGTACTTAGAATATTGCAGGTCATATGTAGACCCAAAGGAGTACTTCTTTGTGGTAGAACTTCATATGAGCACAATAACAGGCTGCTTTTGAGCAGTGTTGTCTGAAGGTTAGGGAGAGCAAAGATATGCAAACAGGATCCATCACTAAATAGCAATTTAACTCAAATCTATTTAACTGAGTCTTCCTGGAGTTCCCCTATTTTTTTCTGTAAGCAAACAAAGAGATGATAGGATAATCAGGGTCAAAGCCATGTCGTCTTTATAGGTTGAAGCTATACTGTCAATCTAAAAACAAATTTCATGCATAAAATCCTTCATGCATGAAATCTTCATATAGGACTGCTTTCAATTAGGACACAATTGCAAATCTGTAAACAAGAACAAAATGTTCAACATTCTGGCCTTTAGAGACCAAAAGCACAAGGGTTATTTCCCTCTCTATGCTATCAATTCCCAACCCTACAAATATAGGTCAACTTTCCTAAGTTCTCATTCTCTTCAGTGTACATAGGCATTCAAGGTCACTCCTATAAAATGAAAATGAAACAGCAAGATTCACATGCATGCGTGAGCACACATACAGTATTTCAGGAACAAGAAAATGATTTTAAATAACACTAATAACAAAAATCACAATGACATAAACTTTGGGCCCACAGAAGAGAATGTCAAAAGTCTAAGAAAACACAATGAAGAAAGAATAATCAGAGATTTTAAAAAAAAGTTCTGGGAAATTAAGTATAGTGGTAAAGCTTCTGATCAAAATGAGTAGACTGACCCATGTTTTCCCTTGTGATCTGGCATAGAAAGAGCATGCAAGGAGATAATGTTCTTCACCATAATCCCATTTATTTTTATTGATTTTAAAAATCATATGTATGAATAAAATTAATAAAATATATATTTAAAGAGTAAAGTTAATACTGTTGTAAAATTTTATGATTTTACACAGTCATCTCACTTCAGTCATTGACAGAATTAGTTTTTGGAAGTGTCAATGCCCATCAGTTGGAGATTACTAGTTGTAGTTAAACAAGTTGGGTTTTTGTTCATTGCAGAGGAAGAAACACACACCACGGGGAACCATGAGACATCTTAATAATAGGGTGTTAGAAAGAACCTATTGTAGAATTGAAACTTTTGCTGGATAATCTTGAGGAGGTTCTAAGAAAGTGGAAGTTCATTCTAGATTCAGTGCTATCAGAAAGCACAAAAAATTCTATGATTTAATATCTCAATAAGTCTTATCTATAGAAAGGGCAGGCTACAGCAAGCCTGAAATTGAAATTGGGAAAAAAAGCAGCATTCATGTACTCCACATCATTAAAATAAAAATTTTAAAAAAAGAAATAATTAGGAAGTCCAGAAAAAAAAAAAAAGAAGAAGAATTCAGTGAGTGAGGAAAAAAACAGACCAGGGAGGGAGCTCTCTGGTCTATTTTGTGATATGCACGGTGACGTAGTCTGAAGTAGATGGTCTATGTGATTGTTTATGCTCAACAGGAGAACAACATGGCTGATCTGTAAGAATCAAATACATTTGTAATAACTCTGAGGTCTAGCTATGAGCATCAGATCAATTTCTGGATGTCACCAGATGCTTTTTCTTTCTGTCTTAGATGAAAACTAAGAAGGATATGTCTAGTAATAATTATCCAAAGCTTGTCATTTTTATTTACATGAATTTAGTTTTTATGTGTGCATTTTCCCTCAAAAAATTATGGCTTCCTTAGCCATCAGAGACCAAATTTTAGTCATATGTGTATATCGACAAGGGTCAACTCTTCCCTAAGAGGTCAAGAAACATGCTGAACATTACCTAGCTGTTTTCTGGAAGAGTTGGGATTGGAGCTCATGTTTGAACAAAATCCTTTGGTGCTTTGCTGAAATTGTCTACATGTAGCCTCCCAGTAAGATGCTGCCCCACTAGTGTTAGGGAGAAGGTCATGCTGCATAATTGCAATTTGTTCCACCATATGTCTTTCCCATAGTTTTTTCCCTTTGCTGTCCACGTGAGATGGTAGGGCTCTAAGGAATTAGTCCCAGTGCTTTAAACCATAGCAACTTCTGAAGATTAGAGCTTGAACTGCCAAGTGCCATCTTCATTTGCTAGGAAATAACTAGTTTGTTCTTGGGCTATGACTACAGATGTTTCTAAAGTTTCTGCCAAAATGTTTAGTGGGAAAATAACGCTAGAGGTATAGCAGAAGGTACAACAGATGTATGTACAATACGAGAAGCAGAGGGCTGGCAACGGTGAGGGCCTGATCTTGAGGCTAGTGCCAATAATCATCAACATGGAGAACATTAAGTACAATAAGTATAGCTGTGTTCCTTAATCCTGCCTATCAAGACCATATTTGTCTCATCCATTAAATGTACCAGGCAGAAATTTAATGGATTCTTCATTGTGTGAGACCATTCATGAATGCAATGAACATTTAGTGGGGTAGGTGCCCATTGTGAATGATGTGATGATGACATTTTAAAATAAATATCCATATCTTCAAGGAGTTTTGGTACCAGTGTTGGAGTCACACTACCTGTGTTCTTATGGTTGCCACTCACTTGCTGGGTAGCTTTGGGAAAATCACTTAAAACTGTAAATCCTTGATTTTGTCATTTATAAAATGGAAGAAAAATAAGATCTTTTGCAGACAGTTGTTATGAGAGTTAAGTGAGATAAGATATAAAAACTTCTTGTCTCTGACAGTAGTGCACAACAAATAGTATCTATTATTATTTGCAATAAACTTCTTCACTAGTGTAGTTGCTTAATTGGACATAGTTTGAATATTTCACCAACAATTTAGAATGTGGAGAAAGATGAAAATTATGGGCCCAAAATTATGCTTAAATGTATCAGCAAAATAATGTATATAATAATTTCCTCCATCTCAAAGACAGTCTTCAAGCATTAAACAAAAACTCTCCATGCTTGTGGAAAACAGATGTCCACATCCTGATCCCTAGAGTTTGGTTCTACATTACCGTATATGGCAAAAGAGATTTGCTGATGTCATTAAGGGTATGTGCCTTGAGTAGGGCATATAACTCTGGATTATCCAGGTGGGTTCAATGTAATTGCAAGGATTTTTGTAAGTAGAGATGTAAGGAGAGATGATCTGAGTAACGTGGTCTAAGATAGACTGGACCTAGGCTGGCATTGCTGGCTTTGAAAACAGAATGGGGCTAAGAGGTGAGAATGTGGGAAACAGATTCTCCCCAAGAGCTTCCAGAAAAAATTATAAAAACACCCTACCGACACCTTGATTTTAACCAGGGAAACCCTCATTAGACTTCTGACCTACAAGACTATACAATAAAAATTTGTGCTGTTTTAAGCTACTAAGTTAATGGCAATTTTTACAGTAGCAATAAAAATAAATTCAATGCCTACTGAGATTTATTAAATTATATTTGCAATGATTAAGAGACATTTAGGACATTATAGTATATATGCTAACAGAAAAGAATGATAGAAGTTTAATGAAGCTCTACTGGGTCCATTATATATCTAAGTCAGGGGTACAAAGTCAGTTACAGAATCTTAAATCATAGACTGTCATACCTGGATGGGCATTGCAAATCATTTAATACAAACTCCTCTACGTGTACATGAAAAATTCCTTGAATTTGACATAACTGGCAAGTTGCTCAAAAAATAGAGGCCAGAAAATGCAATAGAAAAGTAATTGGAATATGCTCCAAAGGCGGATAGAAGGAAAAAATCATGATATATATAAAGATTGATTTCAGGACCTTACATATCCCTTTGTACACCTTTTCCCTCTATCATGGCCTCATAGTTTGTTGTGATTTTTGCAACTCCAGAAAGATGTGAATCAACAACTCAACAACCTTACCCTTCCTAATACTTATATAGTTTACCATTATTTAACTTAAAGTAACTTTCACTATTAAAATGGAAGTCATCTTACGACTGGTAAGCATACTGACCTCTTCATTATTTATATTGAGATATAACTAAGCTTCTAAACTCTAGAGAGCAAGTTTCACTATTCTGTTCCACAACTCTCTCTCATAAAATAATAAAATGCTCCAAACCAGGCATGGTGGAGCACGCCTGTAATCCTAACACTTTGGGAGGCCAAGGTGAGAGATTGCCTGAACAAGCTGGGTTCGAGATCAGCCTGGGCAACTAGGCATGACCCCAACTCTAGAATAAACCAAAAAAATAGCTGAGCATGGTAGCATGCATCTGTAGTTCCAGCTACTTGGAAGGCTGAGACGGAAGGATCTCTGAAGCCCAGCAGGTCGAGGCTGCAGTGACCATGAGCATGCCACTGCACTCCAGCCTGGGCAACAGAGTGAAACTCCCACTCAAAAAAAAAAAAAAATGCTCCAAAACTTTTTCTTAAAAGTTAAAAAAAAACTTTCAATAAGACTTCCAAAGATTATAAACACAAAAGGGCAATTTTAGCATAAGGCTTTACTTACATTGATGTACTAAGAATCCACTAACACTTAGATCTATGATCATTTGTAAGCTTTCATGTCCAAGTTTATGTTGACTGTTTCTTTTCATTAAAGGAGAGATAAGTTTTCTTTTTTTTTTTTTAAATTTTCAAATGACTAACTTTTCCATGGATGGACATAAATTATAGCATTTCTACAAAATTATTATTTTGAGTCTCACTTTGTCACCCAGGCTGGAGTGCAGAGGCACAATCCCGGCTCACTGCAGTGGGTTCAAGGAATTCTCCTGCCTCAACCTCCTGAGTAGCTGGGACTACAGGTACATGCCGCCAAGCCTGGATAACTTTTTTTTTGTTCTTTGGTAGAGACAAGATTTTACAATGTTGCTTAGGCTGGGCTTGAACTCGTGGGCTCAAGCAATTCTCCCACCTTGGCCTCTCAAAGTGCTGAGATTATAGGCGTGAGCCACCATGCCTGGTTACTTTTCTATGTGATTAGCCAAAAAAAATTTTTAATATTAATTCAAAAATCTTATTTAAAAATTTTCAAAGCCTCTAAACTTAATTCTAAATGTCATTTTATTTTAAAGTGCATCAACATATTCTAACAGTAAAATGGAAAAATTTGCCTTGTGGTAAAGTTAAAATTGTCATTATATTTTTAGGCCATGCATTTTAACACTCTCTAGAGAGCTAGCCTTGGAATAATGTCCAAAATCAAAACAGGATATGAACGGGGTCATTTAATTAGAGTAGAAAGTGGTTTTATGTATTTTTGTTTTGCCAAAATTTTCCCTATCAAAATATGATCTTCCTGAGAGTAAGGCATGATTCACTTTCCGTGATAAGCATATTTTAACTGTACACATCTGGAGTCTAAAATATGTATTTTTGGTACTCCAGAGTTTTTTCAAAATTTAATTGTACATTCTAGATATTGAGAAAGATTTATCTAAATACTGAAAGCATTAAGGCGTGCAATATGTGTTAATATTTTCAGACAAAAGTACAACGGAGTGCAAGTTACAAAGACCAATAGCTCAAAGATTGTGAGCGCTTTCTTTCATTTTCCATCACTCACTGAAAATTTAATTTGACTTAACCTAAGACATAATGTGGAACAACTGCACCATGCTAATAAATAGGGAAGCACAGCCTGTATGTTAAAACATAATATGGTTGTTGCAGGTGAACATTAAGAAGGCTACATTTTCAAATTACTAAGACAGTAAGCGCATAGTGTTTTCTGGAGTGGAGCAAGAAGTAAGGAATTCTTCTAAGGGTGACTGTTCACCTACCAAAGCAATCTATATTCAGTTCTAAAATACGATTTAAGATTCCACATGATTTCCTTTTTGTTTTATCTAAAATGTAACAGTCACATATCAGTTACTAAGAGACCACGTACCAAAATAATTTGCAGCATAGCATTCAGAACCAATATGCTGTCGCTTCTCCCTTCAATTAACCTAGCTTATCCAAGCAAGAATGCTTTAGCTCTATGGCAAGCTAAACCGCAAATAAGCACAGCAGATATTTGCCATTTACTGTAGATGAAATAGAATACTCTGCAGAGACAATGAGAACAACAGTAGGTCGCAGAGGGAAGACGTAGGAATCAGAGCTGTGTTCCAATCAAGGTACTGCCTTGAGGCAAGTTTCTTTACTTTCCTGAGCCTTGAAGTACTTATTTGAAAACTGATGCTAATAATAATACTTATCTCATGGGGTTAGTGTAAAAACTGTGGAGAAAATTCATGTAAAGCATTTTGCACGTGTTTGGCACAGATAAAAGTGCTCTACAAAAGCTTTCTATAAAAATAATAAACATAGTTATTATTATCATTTTAATACTTTCTTGAGAATTTAAGTTACTTTATAAACTCACTGAAACCAAACATCATTTTTAGAACAATTTTTTGCTGTGTTTTTTGAAAACCAGAGAACAATTTACCTTCTACAACAAAAATTGCATGGCATTATACTGATCTGAAGATTTCTTTTCTAAAATTTACCCTCAAAAGTTACCTATTTTCTTCAACTTTTTTATTTTAATTTTTTTCCAAATCCCATTATATCCACTTCTCTTTGCTCTGTTAACCTCTGAATGCCCTTTGGTCAAAAGCTACAAAATACTGACCTAAAGATTGCTGCTCTGCTCTTAACTATGTCCTGAAATAGTTTTAATGGAACATAGAATCTCAACGAATCTCAGGGTTAGGAAGGATCTCAAATGCCATTTAATTCAACTTCCCTTTCTCTCATCCAACATCTATGACCTGTGCAATAAGTCATCAGTGAGCTTTTAGTGAAAACCCCTAGTGATAGAGACATCACTACCTCAAGACGGCTTACTTTCAGAAAGCCACAAAAGTTACAGCAGTGGTTAAGAAGCCACTGAGTATCTCCAGAGAAAGAAGCAGATGTTCTTGACTCATTTTTTAAACATAGAACTGCAATTATGTCTAAGAAAACAACTCAAAAGCTCAGCCATATCTCATCTTTACTCCATTTGAGAGCTGTTACATAATGTATTTTATTTAAGGAATCAATAAGGTATGTTATATGACCATAGTCCTCACACAATGACATTAAGAAGTGTCTCTACTATAGTAAAGCAATGCCTCCATTAGAACTCTGCCTTGTCTTCTTTGTCTAGAAAATGGAAGGAATAACACTAGCTGCTTCCTAATTGTTGGGGAAGTTACATGAGATTATCCACACGAGGCGCTTAGACACATAGTAAGCATTTGATAGAAAGTGGTATTACTAGAAATAATGCCCATGGTGTGCCTAGAAACAGGTTCAGCTCATAGTATACATTCCAAAATTGTTGATTATTACTCAGTAAGCCATTTGCTTCATTATCCAAGACCTCAATTATTGCTTGCCAAAAAATATAGTTTGACAAGTGCTACCACATGAAGAGCAAGAGAATTGGTTACATTGTTGAAAGGTAGGAAAAAAATATAACACTATTGCAGACTTTCCTGATAAGAAGGAGAACTTTACTATACTGTGAAAACAGCAGCATGAGGGGACCCATAGCCAAGCAGATCTACGCTTTCTTTGTCACAGAGTTCAAGACCACACTGTGTTTGAGTCCAGGTTGTCTAGGACATAGGGTAACTGAAACTGAGACATTTCCATGAAGTAGTTCTCTGCCCATTATAATACAGAAATATTACTTCCTCAAAATTGGCTCCACAATCATAGGGAGCAGAACAAATGATCGCATACAGGTGAATTAAAACCAGAAATGCCAAGTATGTTTATCTGCTATCTCAGATCTACCCACTCCTTTCCTCTTATGATTCCACAGCCTCCATCAACCCTGCTACAATGGCCTCCTATCTGATTCTCCAGCCTCCCATCCTTACCATTCCTGCATGAAGTTGCTAGAGGGTAGAACAAGTTTCCTCAAATATCAATGCCATCGCATTGTTCAGAAATTCCCCCCAAGTTCATATTACTCATCTTACAGATCTCAACTCCTTGGTCCTGACTTCCACCTTTTATCCATCATTTCCCACTTGTCTATTTACCTAGCTTATCCAAGCAAGAATGTTACCTACTTCTTGAATTCAGCCACCTCCAACTATTTTAGAGGAGGTCATCCCGCCAATTACTGCTTTTCCTTGTCCAAGTGTAGCTCAGAATTCAATTCCTATAAGAATCTCTACACACACCTTTCACTGTTCACTTTCTCACCTTCAGCTTTTCTGTATTCTGTTCGCGTCATGTTAACATTCACTTCCTTGCATGTTGCTTTCAAATGGCTTTAATCCCCAGGATGCATGAATATTGTTTATCTCAAATTGACTGGAATGTCCTAGGATTAGACCATGTTCGTCATTTCATATACAAGCCCAACAAGCTGTGTCTTGAGGGACTGAAAATTTGTAGTGCTTTGAAGGATTCATAATTACGTTCTACTCTAAGTGAGGTGAAAATCATTCCAGTGTCCTCTGTTTTGTTTCTCTTTTGCAGACGTGGGAAAATACATGGTTAAAATAATTCACAGGGCAGAGTGCTTAGAGACCCAGTCTATCTCTATTGTGGATAATGCCACACATTGATGCAGCATTTTTACCATTTACATACTGTCCTTACATTTTTATGATTTAATCTGAGCCTCAACTAATTTAGCAAATCACTCCCTTTCCCAATGAGTTCCCAATTGGCAGAGATGGAGGACTCTAGATCTGTTGAGTACAAACCCAGGCATATAGTGGGAACTGCCCTAGCATGAATGACAAGTCAGTTTCCACCACACTAGAGCTGCCTCCCTACAGCGAAGCTCTCTCCTTCCCCAGCCAATAACTGGGGAAAAACTCTTCCATCCTAGCAATTTTGCCATGACTTTTTATTGCTACCCTTTTCTATAACTTTCTTCTCTATATTTGCACGGCTACAATTCTTTTTATTTTAAAAATGTGGGGTACAATTCAGGGTTAGGTACTTATGTGGTCATTGTACCTAATACCTTATTGATGCTATGTGCCAAACCCCAGCAGTGTCCCACTACTGCTGAGCCTTTTTTTATAGTATAATGATAAGTGTTCAGAGTTCACTTATGAGTGAGTACATGTGTTACTCAGATCTTTGTTTCTGTTATAAGTCACTAAATATTATGGACTCTCTATCCAGGTTGCTGCAAAGTTTATAATTTTGTTTTTCTTTATGGCTGCATAATATTCCACATGTAAATGAAATTTTCTTTATCCAGTTACTATAATTCTTAAAATAAAATTGTGGTAGCTCTTTTCTATTATTCTTACAAATTAACCCCACACATTAATTTTTTTGGAATCTAGCACCTACACTCCAACTCTCTCAAATTTGGCTGAAAAGAACAATGGCATAATGATCTCTCTCTCCCTTCTATCTCTCTCTCTCTCTCTCTCTCTCTCCACCTTCTCATTTGGTTTTTTAAATAAAATTTTAAAAGTTAAATTTATTGTAACGTCTCTCATTCTTTCAATTTATGCTTCCCTCTATACTTAGCACCTATCAATAAACACTCATTGAAAAAGTCAAAACAAATATTTGAATAACTTTTAGTTTCCATTAGCCCAGCAGTAATAAACACATTTTCAGAAGAAAATACCAGTTTTTGGTAAATCCTTAAAATGCTCCATTTAATAGCCCACCTACCTGAGCTCTAAGTCATTTGTGGAAAGCAATACACCTCTTAGTTGGTGTTATCTGTTTGGCTGCTTTTCACCTCTTTTAAAAGTTTTGGGGTCACTAAGGAATACTTGCAAAAGGAAGAGGGCCATTTGCATTCCTCTTGTTTCTCTTCCCTCCTTGTCCCCCGTCTTTCACACCCCCTGCTCCAAACATACAGCTACACACACTCTCTCACACACACTCATAGGCAGCAGCCAGTCAACCAATACAACTGACACATTGTTGACTGCCTCTCTTTAGAAAATCATAGAGTTGAAAAGCATCTCACACACATACACGACACACACGCATAAACACACATAACCAATGAGGCTATTTCTAGACTTTATTGCAGAGAAAAAAATCTATTTCTCTTCTTCCTAAAAACTCTCCAGAAAGAGTTTGCATATTATTCCAAACCTTTATATTAGTATGCTCTTTTATATATTTAACCTATGCCATGTTATATAGGAACAACACAGTATTAAAGAAAGTTTGACTAGAGCACAACCTTTATGTTGAAAGAGAGAATGAGATGAAGCTAACTATTGGAGGATACCGAGTGCTAGACTGTGCTGGGGTATGAAAATCAATTAATTAAACTGCAAATATGAGGCAGGGAAGAGGCATAGTTTTAGTTAAAATGAACAAAGCAGCACACACACACACACACACACACACACACACACACACACACTTACACACGTTATATATTTATAGACTGACTTTTTCTGAAATGCTCCCCTGGAAATCCCCCTTCCCTAAATGCATCATCATGTGTTCTGAGTGTGAAGCTCATAGGTGCAACGCCAACTGCTACTACAGAAATAGCTACTTTCAATGGAATCGAGTTATGTTTGGCAAAAAAATGACTTTTTTTTATTGAGGCTTTCAGTTTTCTTCTTCTTTTTTTAGTTTTCTTTCTTAAATAGAATGTTCAAAATATCCCTACTGCTGTGGCTGGTTTATGCTTAAAACAGTTCTTTTCTACTTATATATAACATGCTAATGTAATTTGACTGTGCACATTGCAAATTTTAATTTGTTTTGTATTTCAAATAGGATCTCCCTTATAAAAACCCACTGATCTCTATGCATTTATAAATATCATTTAAAACAAAAAACATTTAAATAACAGTTTTCTACTTGATTATTTTTTCTTTCCTGGGAGGTGAAAAACATGTTGAAGGAGTGATAAGGAAGTGGCAAGGGAAGACAGGGAGAGGATCACTCTGGTTGGGCTTACTGGTGGGATAATAGCTATTCACAGGTAACACCCTGCATTACACACAGCCACCCTTATGCTCAATTAAAAAAAAAAAAAACTCTGAAGAAACAGAAAGGCATAAAAATATAGTGGGAACTGCCCTAGCATGACTGACGAGTCATGAAAACTACCTCCCTCTTGTAGCCACGCCACTGACTAGACTGTGCATCTCTGAGTTAGTCACTTAACTTCTCTGAGCCTCACTCACCAGTGACTGAATCAGTACCTATGTCTGTCTTACTCCAAAGCCAAATGTTTTTTCCACCACATGCCCTGAATAGCAGAAAAGCAAAGCCTACGGATGTCTGGTAGTTTATGAGAAAAAGGGAGTTGGCACAGAGGTCTAAAATCATTGTTCCATGCCATCAGTTAATGAGGAATTTTGGTAGCTGTTGAATCAAAATTGAACTCTCTTGCTGCCAAGTTGAAGTCCATAGAGCTTTTGCAATTTTTTTCTTCCAATTTCCTAAATACAACCTGGTATATATTGAATAACACCATAATCTGCTAATAGTTTTTCAAAAATCTGTCTACACACCATGTCAAACTCGTATTGCATTCATATGAATTTGGAAAAATGGAAATTAGTTAACCTGGTTGACACTACACTCATATTATTGTGGACATAAATATGTTTAAGAGTGAACTAAAGAAGACTGGTAATTTGAAACATTGCAGGTAGTTCTCTAATTCTATCCCATCCCAATTTTCCTAATTTACAATAAAAATGAAATATCTGAGCAAAACAAACTGGTCTGATACTTTAATCATCAGATCTATTTCCATAATACATCCAGATCTGGTTCAAACCTCATATGTCACAACAGTTTTATAAATTTTAACTAGCAACATTTCTGGCAAATGTGCTTATGAATCTAATGAAAAGCAAAAATGGGAATCCAGATTCAGAAATTCATGAGGATGATAAAATCTGGCAAGATCTGTATTATGTATTATATTTATTTTTAGTGAAAAGATCTATTTTGAGCTTGTTTTTTTTTCTTCTTTTGTTGAACTAGATAAAGCAGCAACTACTATTCCAACAACCTACATTTTTATTTCTGTTTTAAAACCCAAAAGCTCTTTTCTGCTGAGGAATTGTATAACTAGTATCTATGGTAAAGTTTGGTTATACAGTAGTCAAGGTATTGTTTCCTAGGAAACCAGTAAATGTTATAAAAGTATCAAATGTAAGAAGTCTAGTGCTTATCAAGGCGATGCAATGATGATTTGGGACCTCTACTGCCAGAATCCCTTCACCCAGAAAAGTTAAACAAGACACGATCAATTACTATGTGGGAAAGACCTTTTGCTCGTTTTACACATAAAACACATACACTATCGTAGTTAGCCTATTTCCTGCCTTATACTCTATTCATAAAACAATGCTTTCAGCACAAAATAAAGAAAACCACATCAATTCAGTTTGGCTCCATAAGTGGTGCACAGCAGCATGGCAAGAGAAAGTAACACCCTACTGCTCATTCTTGACATGCAGTATGGCTTTATAAGAAAGACCTTTGGATCGGGAGAAAATAAAGGACTGGTCTCTGTTCTTGGCTCTGCAGTTTTCTATCACTGGGTAAAAAAAATCTCTCTGAACTTCAATTACTATATGAGCTGCCATTATCAGAGAACTTTGTAAATATCTCTTTTAAAAAATGCACAAATCAAACAAATGAATAAAAGAACTTAGTGAACACTTAAGTCTCTTAGAAATGCACAAAATTATTGTATTTCAGATAGTTTTATAAGCATACTGCAGCCTGCCATGTGCCCAACTTTTCAGGTTTCTCTTCTCATCCACCCAGCAATCAGTATCAACCCACAAGTCCAATAGGCAGCTCCTTTTGCATCAATCATCTTTCTATCTTCAACAGTTGTTCCAAGTTAAGCCTTCATTAGCTCTCTCTACTTTGTCCCCCTGCCTAAAACATCCCCAAACTTCACGACTTCCTGTGAATAGCTTCTGATTAATCTCCTTCAAAAATTAAGAAAGAAGCTTCCCCAGTAAAACCATTCAATGGTTCTCTGCCCACCTACTGCATCACATCATAAATCCTTTGGTGACAAGTAAGTCTCTCCACAGTTGGGCTCAGTTCTTCATTTCCAAACCTCCCCAGTCCTTAACCTATCAAACTGTTCTTACCATAACTGAAATATTCAGAATTCCCCAAAGTACCACATGGCTTCATTGCTCTGCACCTTTTCTTAGAGTTGAAATATATTCGTAAATCCAACACAGGATGACAAAAACTCTCCCCTTTATTATATACTCTTTCAGATACAGCTAGAGGGTTGACTATGGAGATAAACTAATTTCACAAATAATTTCTATGAAAGTCCACTTCTTCCCATTTGCCCTGCCACCACCAAGTTGAAGTTACTCTCATCTCTTTTGTGGATCCTGTCATTGGACTTCTGGATTTTAGTGGTATACTCTCTCCATATTTCATTCTTCATTTAGCCTCCAGAATAATCTATTTCTATGTTGCTGTCTTTTGGGGGGGAGGTAGCTCTATTTACACATAATTTATATGCAATAAACTGTACCTATTTAAAATATACAATAATATATAATGTACAAAATATACAACTTAGTAAGTTTTGGCATATGTGCAACTCATGAAAACATCACCATAACCAAGATAATGAGCATACCACTCCCCTGAAGGGTTTCTTTTGATGTTTTGTAAACTTTTCCATTTATTTCTCTCCCAGGCAACTACTGATTTGTTCTCTATCACTATAAATTAGTTTTCATTTTCTAGAATTTCATATAAGTGGGATTATACAGTACATATTCATTTGTGTGTGAATTCCTTCACCAGCATAATTTATTCATGTTGCAGTGTGTATAAACAGTTTGTTGAAATTTTTATTACTGAGTAGCACTCCATTGTATGGATATACCACAGTTTATAATTCACTTGCTGGTAGACATTTGAGCTGTTTCCAGTTCCTAGCTACTACAAAGTTGCTATGAACATTTACACACAAGTCTTTGTATGAACTTCTTTTTTCCCCCTCTTGGTTAAATTCCTAGGGGTGAAATAGGTGGATCAAATCTTAGATGAATATTTAACATACTTATGTACTTATTTATTTTTGAGAAAGCAAGATTTATTGAGAGTACAAGAAATCTCCCACAGTGGGAGGGGACCTAAGGGACTGCCCTGTTTTAACATTTTTAAAACTGTCCAAATGTTTTACCTAGTGGAAAACCATTTTATATCCCGCCATCAGTATATGAGTTTCATTCAGTTCCTTCCTACTTAGTATGGTCATCCTTTTACTATTAACCATTGTAATCATTCACAGCATGGTTTAAATTTGCACTTTTCTAATGACCAGTGATGCTGAGTCATTTGTTCATATGCTTACTCACTTTCCATATATCCTCTCTGGCTAAACATTTGCTAATTTTTACTGGGTTGTTTGTTTCCTTACTTTTGAATTTTGAGGTTCCTTTTTACATTCTGCCTGTCGATTCCTACTCAGATATATATGCTTTGCAAATATATTCTCTCAGTCTATTACTTCCCTTTTTATTCTCTTTTAAATACAAAAGTTTTTAATTTGATAAAGTACAATTTAACAATGTGCTCTTTTCTGGATTGTGCTTTGGGTGTTCTAAGAAATCATTGCCTGCTCTTTCACGAGAGCACCAAGTTTTGATCTTACAAATTCTTCTAAAATAAGGGAGTTTTATATTTAAAACTTTCAAAGTATTAGGTTGTGCATTTAAATCTATGATCCACTTGGAATCTTTGTATGTTATATGAAGTAAAGATTATGTTTTTGTAGGTGGAAATCCAATTGTTCCAGCACCTACCATTTGTTGAAAAGAGGATCTCTCTTGCACTGGATTGCTTTTGCATTTTTGTCAAAAATCATTTGTTCGTATATGTGTGTAGAGGGGAGGATTCAGAACTCTTTAATTTGTTCCATTATTCTATTTGTCTAAATCTGTGCCAAAACCACACTGCTTTGCTTTTCTAGTTTTGTAATAAATGTTAAGCAGCGTAGGTCCTCCAACTTTGTTCTTTTTAAAATTTTTTTGACTATTTTAAAGTCCTTTGCATTTCCATGTAAATTTTAGAAACCATTTGTCAATTTCTACATATGCCTGCTGGAATCTTGATAGAGATTACCTCAGGACTATATATCAATTTGCAGAGCACTGACAATAGTATTATGACTAGCTCATGAATGTATTATAGATATATCTCTCTCTGTTTTTTACAATTTATCTCAGTAATAATTTATAGTTTTCAGTTTACCGGTCTTTCACATTTTTGTCAGATTTATCCCTAAGTAGTTCATATTTTTATGGTATCGTAAAAGGTATTTTTTATTTCAATTTTGGGTTGTACTTATAAAAATACAATATATTTTGTATACTTATGTATCCTGTACCTTACTTAACTCATTTTCTGGCTCTAGTATCTTTTCTGTAGATTCCATCAGATTTTCTACAAAGATGACAATACTGCCTGCATATAAAGCTAGTTATACTTAATTCTTTCCAATATAAATATCTTCTTTTTTTCTTTGCCTATTGCACTGGTTAGAACCTCCAACACAATGTCCAACAGAAATGGAGAGAAAGGCAGCCTCATCGTGTCTGTAATTTTAAAGGAAAATATTCAATCTTCCACCACTAAGTATGATAATAGTGGCGGGGGTTTTGTAGCTGCTCTTTATCAATTATGAAAGTTCCCTTCTATTCCTGTTCAGAGCTTTGGTCAGGAATGGAATCTTGGTTTTTGTCCGGTGCTTTTTCTGTGGTCATTGTGATGATCATATAGTGTTTTGTTTCAGGCTTTTATATGTTAATTTGGCAAATTATATTGATTTACTTTCAAATGGAAAACTGACCTTACATTCATGGGATAAACACCAGTTAGTCATGATGAATTACCTTTTTTAGATTTTGTTAGATTCCATTTTTAATTTATGTTCATGAGGATCTTGGTCTATAGTTGTCTCCACCTTCTCCTCCTCCTCTTTCTCTTCCTCCTTCTCCTCATCAAGTTCTCACTGTTGTCTCCTCCTTCCCCTCCTTCCTCCTTCTCCTCCACACCCCCTCCTTTTTATCAAGGTCTCACTGTTGTCTCTTCCTCCTCCTCCTCCTCCATCTCCCCCTCAGGGTCTCACTCTGTTGCCCAGGCTAAAGTTCAGTGGCATGATCATGGCTCACCAAAGCCATGAAATCCTGGGCTCAGGTAACCCTTCTGCCTAAGCCTCCCTATTAGCTGGTACTACAGGCATGTGCCATCATGCCTGGCTAATTTTTTGTTTTGTTTTGTTTTTGTAGAGCTAAGGTCTTGCTATGTTGCCTAGGCCGGTCTCAAATTCCTGATTTCAAGCAATCCTCGCACCTCAGCCTCCCAAAGTGCTGGGATTACAGGCGTGAGTCATCACACTTGGTTCGTATCTTGCTTTTCTTCAATGTCTCTTTCTCATTTTATATCAGGTACTGCTGACCTCATAGATTGAACTGAAAAGTATTCCATGTTCTTCAGTCTTCCTCGAATGTTCCTTAAATGTTCTGTAGAATGCACCAGTGAAGCCCTCTGGACCTACAGTTTTGTTTGTGTGAACTTTTTTAACTAAGATTTTGATATCTTAAATAAATATGCCGCTGTTTAGGTTACCAGTTTCTTCTAGCGTGAGCTTTGGTAGTATGTGTCTTTTAAATAATCCGTCCATTTCATGCAAGTATATCTCAAGTAAAACTTATTGACATAAAAATTGTTCCAAAAATGCCCTTATTATTTTCATTTTAATATCTGTTAAATTTGTAAAATGTCTCCCTCTCATTTCTGACATGGGTAATTTGTGCCTTCTCCCTCTTTAGTTTCCTGATTCAGTCTAGCTAGAGGTTTCATCCATGTTATTCATCTTATCAAGGAACTAACTTTGGCTTCATTGATTTTTTTGTATTGTTTTTGCTATCTTCTATCTCCCTGATATCTAATTTGATTGTTATCATTATGTACTCTTCTCTATGTACTTTAGGTCTTATATGCTCTTTTTTTTTTCTAGTTTCTTAAGATGGAAAAAAAATCCTTTTAAACTTGTAAATCAGATAATATCGCAGCACAACATAAAATCTTCTTAATGTTCATTATTGCATTGGAACAATATCCAAGCTATTACATAACCTCATCAGAGCTGCCGTCTACCTACCTTGTCTCCCACCACCTGCCCACCCTCTCACTGTGCTCCAGCCCTGCCTGCCCTCAAATACACCAAACTTTTTCCTGCCTTAGGCCCTTTTCTGTTGCTCTTTCTTCTCCCTGGAACTTCTCTCTCAGATTGTTTCATAACTGCCTCCTTTTCATCAGTACACTCTCAGACCAAATAAAAGCCCTTCCCAGACTAAAGCAGCCCACCACCTTGCCATGCTCAGTTATTAAAACAGTAGCCTGTTTGTTCTCTTCAAAACCTTTGTTACTATCTGTATTTACTTTCCTCTAATTTTTTTTTTTTCGGTCTCTCTCACTGGCATCTGTCAGCTTATCAAAAACTAAGACTTGCCTGTTGACTATTGTGTCCCCAACACCATGCTCAATGGGAAGCAGCTAGTAAGTGCTCAATAAACAATGGTGAATGAATGGATGTTCAGACATTATTAAATTACTGTCTCGGCTGCCTCCACCATGAAGGATGTTTATCCCAGTAACATTTCAGTGACATATTCAAACCGCAACGTTTTAAAAAAATTTTTCTGGCTTCTCTCTACAGATTCCCCAGAGGTAGTAAGGCCCTTATCTGTAAATTCAAGTTCATTTCATGGCAATCCCCATAGTAGGACTTTATCTGTCGCTTTGGCTATAAAAAGGCAAAGACCTAAGTAAATCTAAACAAGGCTGGAACAGACTTCTTTCCAGTAAAGGTGCCGATTTCTTAAGAAAGTGCTTGTCTGTGAAGCAGGGTTAAGGTATAATTTCAAACTCAAATTCACAAGGGAGTTTCTTAGAATTTCTCAGTCCAGCAAAAAGTGTTCTTTCGCATAAAGCTGTGTACATCTGTTTCCTAGCTGAACCATCCTGTCTTGAATGATGCATTCTCCCAAGAGTTGTAATTCTAATCTCTTCACAATTCTCAATCACACTAACTGAGAATTTACTATATTTACTGAGAATTTACTGTAAGTGCCAGGCATGCTACCATGTGTACTGAATTAGCTCATTTAATTGCAACAGTCCTGTAGGGTATGTAGTCTTGTTGTTGCTGTTTGACAAAGAGGGAACTGAGGCTCAGAGAGTTTTAATAACTCATTGCAAACTCAGTAAATATTGAACCTTCATAGAGTTATGACCCACACCATTTTCCTGATTTCTGTGCTCTCACCTAACCCTTACCTTCTTGTAACCTTTTGCAGAGTAGAAATCATGTTCGGAAACAGAACTCTACTTGCTCATTGCTTTTTCTGTCATTTCTCCTGTAAAGTAAAAATTCAGTAACTACTGAGTTGATTTGGCTACATACAAATTCATCATTTTTGCTTTAATTTGTCTTTCAGGTAAATGTCATAGGTCACTAACTCTTGAATACTCCTATCCATTGTTTGGTGTTGTGTCTTCACAAAACAATAAGATGGCAAAACTTAGTAACATTCTCAATAAAACCAACCTAGTAAGTATATGTTGTCAGATTCAGAATCGATTTTTTAAAATGTTTCTATATAAATGGAAATATTTGTTAAATTTCAAGCACCAATCTCCAGATTTAGAATGATGGTTTGTTGATTGCCAGTGTTTATTCATTTTTTTTTTTTTTTTTTTTGAGTTGGAGTCTCACTCCGTCGCTCAGACTGGAGTGCAGTGGCACGCTAATGGCCACCCCAGCATCGACCTGCTGTGTTCAGGCCATCCTTCTGCCTCAGTCTTCCAAGTAGCTGGAAGTACAGGTGTGCGCTACCACCCCTGGCTAACTTTTTTAAAAAAATTTATTGTTAAGACAAGGTCTTGGCAAGTTGCCCAGGCTGGCCTCAAACCTGCAGGCTCGGGCAACTACTACTCAATTTTAGTAGATCTTAAACATTTTGTAATATCTGATTCTATGCTCTTTCCCCTCCTTCTCTTTCTTTCACTCTGAATAAAAAATAATTTGAAATAGTCATTGGCCAATGCCTTCCTTCCCACACCCATTGTCACCATCCTTCATCATATAATACCATGTATCTGAGGTTGGAAATCATTCTGATGAAGATTTTTATCTGCATCACCAATGAATAGGATCATTTTTTCATTTGGTGATTTTACATAATCGGTGTCACACTATACATATCCTTATACATCTTTATTGACTTCAAAATGTTTTTCAAATTTATTCATACATTACCATTGAATAAATGTTAATTAAACAAAACACAACATATTATTTTCCAAAAGAAAGAGTGCAGCTTTGTTCAAAAGCATAAAAAATATTCCAAGGCTTTCCGCCTCTAAGGGTCTTATCATACTTATGCAACTATCTCTTGTCACTCCTTATTTTGCCAGTAATGCCTTTCAGTATCATGATATAGTTTAATTGAGTTTTTATTTTTAGAAAAGTTATACATGAAGATAATTTAAAGAGTCAAATCATTCCACAAGGATTGTTATAACAGCAGCTTCCTTCTGTGGAGCCAAATTCCATGCCCTAGAAACAACCACTTTTAAAGAATTTTTTAAAAGATGATTCTTCTTTTTTTCTTCATTCATATTTATATTGCTACTGTTTGCTTCCTGTTTAGAAATTATGTATTTATTTTCTACCATGGAAGAAAATGATTCAGCTCTCTCTCCCTTCCTGCGCGCACACACACACACACACACATACACACACACACACACACACACACACACACACACACACACACTTTCCAACTACATCTTCCTCCCAATATTATAAAATACTAGGGGTTTGGTCATATTATTACTGCATGTTTACATTGTTATAACTATGTAAATGTTTTTCATAACTGATCTGCAGTACATCACAAGTAACTGCCCTTTTCTAAGAGCATTTTGCTTTCTGATTGCTAATAGCTGCTCTTTTCTGTATTCATTTCTGCTTTAAGTAATTCATTTTTTTAATGTACTTACCCCAGACTCTCCCCCAGGTATGTGAATCTCCTGTCAATGCATGCATACCTACTAGGTATGCGGTCAGCTTTACCTATATGAATCATTCCTAAGACACGGTTCCTCCTTCAGTCAGGATCAGGAGCTCTTGAAACTTGTTGCATCCCTGCCTGTCAGCCTGGGAACTCTTCATCACCTCACTCTTATTTTGGCTCACCTAAATCACACTTTTTAAAAACTCTTCCCACTTTTTTTGTTAAACACATCCTCCATTACCTTCCAGAGAAGGTATATAAACTAGATGAAATTTTTGAGACGTAGGCTATCTGATATGTCTTCAGTCTATCATAGCAATCGGTAATGATTTTACTAGGTCCAGCATTCTATGTTGGGATATCATTTATACTTAAAATTTTGAAGACACTACTCAACTTTTTTTAAGTAACATATAAAGTCATTCCGCTTCTTGATTCTTTGAATAGAAATCTATTTCTCCTTGAGGCCTATCCAGTATTCTAAAATTTCATGATCAAATGCCTTTATTAGTGGGTCTAATCCATCACTACATTGAGTTCTTAATGGGCCTTCATGATCTGAAAACGATGTCCTTCAATTCTTGAATATTACTTTAATGATCCCTCCCGTGGATCTTCCCTCATTCTCTTGGACTTACGAATCCTCTAATTTTCTAACTTTTTTTAACTTTCCAACTTTTTGTCATTGTTCAATGTTCTAGAGGATTTTTTCAATTCCATAGCTTGAATTTTTCACTTTGCTATGATATTCTTCATTTCATTTCCAAGAGCTGGTTTTGTGCTCAGTTCATTCCCAAGAGCTGGTTTTGTGCGCTGCCCATTTTTCTTTCTCTGTTAGCAGTATCCTCTTCTTGTTCCATTCATACAATATGTTATCTTATCTCTCTAAAGTTATTAATGATAGATGATTCTTTTAAAAAAGTTTTTTTCATGTATAGCTTCTGCATTCTCCAAGTAGCTATATTCTATCCTCTGTGTGTGTTTCTCTTTTATTTTATATGCTTTACTCAAATATCTTATGATTCTTGACTGTTGTTTATGTTTGAGTCATTGGAAATGCTGATTAGAAGCTCTGTGCACATAGATAGGGCTTGTTAACAATGGTTCTTTCCATAGGATGATCTACCTAGTGTGTTTCCTGGTAGAAGCTCAATGTCAAAATCTTAGAGTTTGTCTTTCACCCCTTCAGCTGGCCAATTTTCCTAGAACAGATGTTTTTAGACTCCTACTAATGGGGGGAAAGAGCATGGAATCAGATATTACAAAATGTTTAAGCTTTACTAAAATTGAGTAGTGGTTACATGGGTGTCTGGATAGGACAAAAGAAGAGGCAGATTTCTAAATTCATTTCTAGAATTCCATTTAATTCTGTTGTTTCAGGTTAAAGTTCACTGCCTTTAACTCTGCCCAGTTTTTCTAATCCTAGAGATCTTTTTTTCTATGTTACATAAAAAAACATCCAGTCTTCTACCAGAATGGGGAAAGCACTATTGTAATGGTTTACAGGAGTCAATTTGTCTCAACTCACGAGTGGACTGTTAAATTTTCAGATTTTGTCATGCTGATTGTAAAATACAGTTATTATTAAAAAGTAAATTATATAAATATGCAATTAAATACATTTATATTAAAACAGGTAACAAATACAAAAAAAAACTTCACAAAATATTACAAGATATTACACCATTATCTATGCTTCTGCAATTATTCACATGTTGTATTTGTATGAAGGCAATGGTACATATAGGTGTGCTATTCACATCCCTTTCCAACTCTGCATTCAGTGATGTCATGTTGGTAACTTGATGCTGGCCATGATGGTGGTAGTATTTACACCACCAAAACTGGCACACATTACAAATCACAACTTTTTTTTTTCTTTTTTTTGAGAACTGGCTGTTAAATATTTGCCAGCACCATTGGGCAGATGCCCAATTACTCAGAGTTAGGGAGAGGATCTGAGACTTTACAGATTATTAAACGCAGTCTAACTGACACCAATTTGTCTCTTTTTAGCCTCTCATTTTCCCCAGATCCAGTGGTAACTAGTTCTCCTTACATCCTATACCTTCTGAAACAGCAATTTCAGTTACCTTTGGTCTGATAAATCAGAAGTCTCTCATCCATTCCTTTTGAGTAACCAAAATGTTCTTACTGTGATTTCCAATTCTGTTTTTTCCCCTCTTATAGAACTCAGTATTAAGAAAAATAATCTTACTGTTGTTTCAGTGATGTTTGGGGAAGGAGTGGACATATATGAATCTATTTAATCTTCTATTTTTATTTTGTTTTAATTTTTAATTTTTGATTTTTTGAGAGGGAGTCGCACTCTCTGTCGCCCAGACTGGAGTGCAGTGGCCGCTCCCGGTCACCGCAGCCTCGATCTGCTGGGCTCCGGTGAACCTTCCACCTCAGCCTTCTGAGTAGCTGGAACTATAGGTGCACGCTATTATGCCCGGCTAATTTCTGATTTATTGTAGAGATGAGGGCTTGCCAAGTTGCCCAGGTGGGTCTTGAACCCATGGACTCAGGCAATCCACTCACCTCGGCCTCCCAAAGTGCTGGGATTACAGGCTGAGCCACCGAGTCTGGCCTAATCTTCCATTTTTAAATGAAAGTCACAGAGTATACTAAATGACAGGATTTCAACTTCTGAAGGCAGAATACAAAGTTCTTCAAACATGAGACAAGGAATATGGAGCCTTGATTTGGAGAATGTATTAGTCAAAACAAAATACTATATACTGAATAGCTCAAACAACAGAAATGTATTTTTCATACTTCTGGGAGGTTGGGAAGTACAAATCAAGGTATCAGTCAATTTGGTTTCTGGTGATTTTCTCTTCCAGGTTTATGTATGGCTACCTTTCCACTGTGTCCTCACATGATGGAGAAAGAGCAAGAGAGCTCTCTGGTGTCTAATTCTATTGTATCAGAACCTTGTCTTTATGCCCTCATTTAACCTTAATAACCTCTTTACTGGCCCTATCTCCAAATACAGATACATGAAATGTGGGGAGGGACACTAACATTCATTAACAGGAAATGAGTTTTCCAACTTTCTCTAGTGCCTAAGGAGAAGGATCAGATTACAGAATGAAGCCAGGAAATATCCCTGGTTTGCTTCCCTAAAATAAAGAGATGAAAATGTCATCTTTATGTTGAGTCTAAACCACTTGCATTTGCAACTAAGGTCATAGAAAGAACAATAAATAAACTTAGAATTACCTTTCTGCACAGTCCAGGAGCTTATTTAACCAATGCCTCAGCTTTGGGCTAATCTCATCAGAGTACAGTTTTTCTTGCTTGCAAAACAACTGTAACAGTTTCTTAGAATTTTTAGTTATTGTCTCTATCTTCCTTCACTGGTCTAAATTGCGATCTTGCTTCCTACAAATCCATCACCACTTCCACAATCAGTTACTTCGTTACTAATCCTCAATATCTCAAAGGCTTCTTACCTGTTAGTATTCAGTGAAGTGTGGTTATTTTAAAGAATGCCTTTGTTTAATAGGGATATACATATGAAGCGAGAGCTACACTTACTGACAGTCAATCATGGTTGTAACAGTTGTAGCAACCTTGATAGTCTATCAACCAACCAGATACTTGTACTTCATTCAGTGTGACATATTGGACAAATTGTAGGACTGAAAAAATGCAGGACATTCAGCAGTGAGCAAAAAAGGTGATGGATAGCTCATGGAATTTACACTTGAGCGGCTGAGTGTGGTTTCTTAAATAAGTGCCATATTCAAAACATTAGATATTTTTCAAGTTTTCCAGAATACTTCCTTACAAATTCCAAGGGATATAGCACCCATTTCAAGGCTAGACTTCACAATTTCTATTTTCACCTTCCTAATGCCTCCTGTTTTCTTAACCAATTAAATACATTAAGAGATATTTTAAAATTCACAGAACTTAAAGTAAAATTTTCTTGTTAAAAGAGCCCATGATAAACCTAATACAATAAATGAAATTACACTCACAGCAAGGTGTATGATCAGAAAAATGTTAGCACACTGGGGACAATGACAACATCCTACATGTTTCTAAAGAGAAGAACGCATTCTAGTGACAGTCTATTAGAAGTATCTGGAAGAGTCCCTGGTAAATAATGGGCACATACATGTTTTAAATATAAATTCTACACTAACTTTATTACACAGAGTCTTGGGTCAAAAACTAACTTAATATGGGCCATCTGTCTATTACTAAACTATCTCCCTCTGGTCAAGTATTTTGGATTAGAAACACATTTTCCCCAAAGGGAAATTACAATCCCAAGAGAGTTCACAAACACCTCCTTAAACTAGAGAAATAAATACCACATTGTCGCAATGCTAGTTATGGAAATGGAGGCACGTGCACGCATGTGTGTATGTGTGTGTGTGTATGTGTTTATTTTGAATGCTATTTTCACCTTCTTAACACCTCCTAATCAAACTTCTTATGCAATCAAACATGTTAAGAATTTTATTTTTAATCACAGAACTGAAGGCATAAATTTTCTTAGTGAAAGAGTCTATGATAAGCCTAACACAATAAATGAAATTATACTCACAACAAGATGTACTGTAAAAAAAAAAAATGTTAGTACATTGGGAACAAAGGCAAAGCCAATTTAATATAACCACCTACAACCATGAAAAATTATAGAATGGGTACTTTTTTCTTACCATGTAATGTGTAAAAAGAACTTCTCCAGTTATTTCCCCATTCTTGACCTTCAGCCCTGGGTGACCTATTTCGGAAGGAGGATTCATGTTGGTGTGAGACGCATTTATGGGATAAGCCTTGGAGAAGGGTCCCTTTGGTTGGGGTCCTCAGAAGCAGACCCAGAGACAAGGATTCCTGTGCAAGAAATTTATTAAGAAAGTGCTCTCAGAAAAAGAAGCCAAGCAACATGCAACTCAGGCAAAGTCCCATAGAGTGTGCTTCACAGAGCACACTCCAGAGGCAGAATTGCATTTCTCTGAGGCAAGGGAGCCAGGCTTTTACGCTCCCATATCTGTCAGTAATGGCAAGATTAGCCCTGGGATGATGGAATCTCCTAGACCCTTTCAGCTATCTCTTGAAACCAGAAAAACAGCCAGTAGCCCCAAGGAAGTCCTATAAGAGCAGCAAATGTCAGCCATTAGAAACACAAGTGGATTTAAAATAGGGAAATGTATGCAGAGATTGCATTCAGAAAGTAAAAGGATCTGGGTGGAGCACAGGAGTGTCCTTTTGCAGATGACATGATTCTATACTGTGAAAACCCAAGAGAATCTCTCAAAAACCTTCTTGCACTAATACAAGACTTTGGCAGAGTCTGAGGGTATAAAATAAATGTACAAAAGACAAT
>CAUYQG010005273.1:0-16646 GCA_963574415.1 Tarsius wallacei
AGGACTGGATTAAAAAAATGTGGTACATGTACACGATGGATACTACGCAGCCATAAAAAAGAGCAAAATCATGGATTTCGCAGCAACTTGGATGGAACTAGAATCTATAATACTGAGTGACCTCTCACAGAAACAAAGATTGGAGTATCACATGTTCTCACTCATATAGTGAACCTTGAACATCCAATGTAATACTATAAGAAAATGACAGTGGTGGGAAATTACGAGGAGGGGAGGGGAGGGGGGATGGGATTAATGATACTCAATATCTGTCTGGGGACGGGGAGACACCTCTTATCACCAAGGGTGTCTGAACGAAGCATATTTGTATACCTAATCCTTAACTGTACCCCACAATGTGATAATAAAATATACTGATAAAAAAAAAGAAAAAAAAAAGAGTATAAAAAGCTGTCACTTAAAAAGCTATTTGATTTTAAAAAGAAATGATTCATTATTCCTGATCTCCTTTGTGAAAGAAATTACATCAAGCATAGCATACTAGGTATACATAATACCTTAACAAAATTCTTTTCATGAATCCTGAGTCCAATGGTGACAAAATCTAATTTTACTTCACTTTGGAAAGTTATATCAAAATACAGCAGAGAAAGAGTTCATGTATCAAACTAGGTTTGATACTTAGTTGAAAAAGCTTCAAAAACAGCCATCAGAATTTCAAAAAGAAAGTCACACTAATTAGGCTTTGAAAGTTGTTTTTTAATAAGTGACAACAATTTGTGAAATAAAGTAAAATTATTTTTAAACTCTTAATTCTTGATACTATTAAAACCTTTATTTAAAAATGTAATATTACCTAACTTCATAATTTAAACTTCCAAATCAAATATGCTACAAATACCAATATGAAACAGAATATCCAATAAAAAGAAAAGATTTTTTTAAAAAGATTAAATAGGGGAAAAAAAAAGAAAAATGCACACAGCAGTGTCAGAGAGCCTCTAGTTCAGTAGACATTGTTTATTAAAGGCCTAATTTAATATCAACAAAATTAATTCTAGTATAGAAGGATAAATTAAAAAGCAAAGTCTATCAAATATTGTTATGTACTTCAGTAATTTTCAATAATCTCATGATCTGCTGGAAATAAATTAACTTTCTAATAATGCAAATGTTGAACTGTGGAAAACATTGTATGATGTATTTAATGAGATTGAAACTGCATATTAACTACCATATTAAAGACTGAGCAGTTTTGAAGTAAAGAAACCTGTTTAATTTTCATTAACTCAGTGTTGTCAACATTTATTTGGTCATAAAACTCATCTTTATAAAAAAATATTTAAATATTTTGTCTTCTAGAATACAGTTTTAATGAAATGAACATCATTTCTCAGAAGATATTCCTCTAGTTCAGAATTATCTTCTGCTTCTACTCAATTTTAACCTTTTTGTCTGCAAATCAAAACCCTGAAAATGCATTCAAAGCAGGGCAGACCTGCATTTTCTTCCGCATCTATCACTGGCCTTTTGATTAATAATACTAGATACTAGATATCATCCCTGATACCCCATCACCACAGTCAATACTACTAGACACGGTAATGTGAAAAACCTTGGGGTTACCAAGGTGACATATTGAAGAAGAGTCCAGGCTGACCTCCATGATCTTAATTAACACACCTTGTGGCCATCACAATACCAAGGATCAAAGCATATTGCAATGCTTCATAACTCATGTCCAACTCATGCAAAACAGTTTTTAAATGCACCCATTCATGTTGTAACACCATTTCCAGTTTCCTCTCAATACCATAAACCTACTTCCAAGGAGGCAGGAGAGCTTTATATCAAAAGAAGTGGAAAGGCTGAACCACAGCGTTTAAATTTTGGAGATATTTCTGTTGATTGTAATCACCTTTTGGTAGGATTTAGTCACGAGCTAACTTGCATTCAACAAATCTCCAAATGGAGCAGGATCCTATTTCTCTGTACCACAAGATTAGGTTGAAAAATACAACATTGTCAACATTGGTCACTACTGAAACATATAGATTCTACATTGCAGATTCTCCTATAGGGTTAGTAAGAGCATCACCCCTAATTACATCTAATCAAAACAGGAGACTGTACAGTGTTTAGATAAAAGGGAAGGCAGGATAATACAAAGGGTATTTAAATGTTGCCAAAATGGATGAAGCAAGTTTATACTTAAAATCAGCATCTAGTACATTTCACCTCTGTTTACAACATGATGTAATAATTTTCTTTTAATTAATAAACTCACCACCAAGGTTTACATGTTGTAAACAAGAATAAAAAAAAAAACAATCTCTCAAAATAATGTTGTAAAACCTGGATACCCATTGTGAATAGATGTTCATTAATTATTGACCAACTTTTAAAATCCTAGGTGTGAACTCAAATTCAGTAACTGAGCGGAACTGAACTTTTAAAAGTAATTTTTGAAAATATTCATTCTCTTTCGATATTGACTTAGAGATCTAATTCTACCACATTAAAACCATTATGCAAGTGGGACCCTACTTCAAAGAGAACCGTTAGAGGCATTAGAATATATATTTTTACTTTCAAAGTATTCATAATCTAGATGCCATATCTAAAAGTCATATCACGATGTGAAAATTCAACTTGAAATCAAAGTTTATCAACCATATACATTCAAAATTATAAGCAAGCAGGCATACTTTACTAAACAGACTGTTATATGCTATTTCTATCATCTCAGAATGAAAATTAAATTAAAAGTTTTTAATGAACAGAGGAAATACACAGTTTTAAAATATAGATACAAAGTTTCTTTTCTAGAAAATTATTTGATCAGCAAATTTTCCAAGCATGATGGATCTTATAATGGCATGGAAAATATACCTTTTTCAGGGAATGACTCTTAGTTTTAATTTTTTCCAAGTCAAGCCAGTAGCCATTCCTCCTTTCCTTCTTTCTTGATTAAAGAAATTCATTTTTGTTCATTCTCCATAGGTAAGCCTCAAATTTGAAGCCTTGATTAGCCTCCTCAAGTCACTGAAGGTATGCTAGCTTTCTTACAAGTTATGAGGATTCTTTAGGAAGCCCTGAGAAGAAATCTATATAAACACATGATGGGCATAATGCTGGAAAAATTCTCAATAGAGGAAAAGCCTGAGGACAGAATAGAAAGATGAAAAGAATCTGAATTCATGATGACTTTATGGAAATATTGCACTATCTAACCATGGAAGTTTTCTATGTTCAAACTTGTTATGTGAGATAATACGCTCCTTACTGTCACCTATAATAGAGGCTCAGTTACTTGCAGTTGAAATCATCCCAACTGGACAATAAGCTAATAACGACTACCTTTAGACAACAATCTTGAAAATGCATTTCACAGAGCACAGTGTTAATCGTAAAAATCATGTAGATAATTTTAGACAACTATCTCCTAAATGTATCAAAACTTTATTATAACCTTATTTAGTATACATAACACGTTCAATACTATGTTTGTGTTCTTTTATATATGTTGTAAATGCATAATCAACGGTTTAGAAACACTTTAAAAATATAATACACACACCTTCCATCAGTAAACAACAATGGGTATACACATGAATTGTATTCACTAAAGTTGCCTAAAAAATATTCCCACATCTGTATTAGTTTTAAGACACTGAATGAATGAGGAGTTGTGAGGAAACTACCACTGTCTAGCAGTTGACTACCTAGTAGAAAGAAACGTATTTACACAGCAGATGAAAATACAAATCTAATTGACCCATGATACAAAAGGGAAGTAGGTTAAAAAAAAAAACAAATTGATAAAAACTAAGAATTTTAATGAACACAGTAGGTCAGAGGAAAATATTTAGGCTGAAGCAGTGAGCCAAAAGGACCGGAAGTATAGAAAGGAACATAAGAAATATGTGGAACATGGTAAAACACTAACATGGGGAAAAATCTAATATATATGCAATTGGGTTTCCAGAGAGGAAGAAGAGAAATGACAGGATAGAATCAATATTTTAAAAATACTGGCTAATAACTTCATAAAACTGACAAAAGATATCAAACCACAGTGACTTCAGAAACATGGTGAGATAGGAAGGTCTTGACTCTTCCTCCACCCATAGATGCATCAAATAAACATCTACCCGCATATAGATTCCCTCTGAGAGAAAGTCAGAGACCAATTGAAAGAATTCGACACACTGGGAAACCAAGAAAATATCTATGTTTTAATGGGTAAGAAGGTTGAAATACACTCAGGCACAGACTCCATCTCAGAGTCTACCCCGGGGCACTGTACCATAAAATCGAGAAAGAAATCCCCAACCCCTTGTATCTTCCTATGGAGAGGAGGATCAGGACCCTACATATAGGCCGCAAACAGAGCTAACAGTCTAGACAAACACAAAGATTGTAGAAGAAGCATAAAAATCTCTGTCTCAAAGAAAATCTCCTCATATATATGTCCAGTCTAACAAGAAGGAGGGAAGTGGCTGTCTTATCAAATGTGCAGAAACCAACACAGAAAGTGCAGGAGAATAAAGAAACAAGGAAATATATTTCAAACAAAAAAGATAAATCTCCAGGAACTGAACTAAATGAAGTAGAGTTTAGTAATATTATATATCTGACAGGAAATTCAAAATAATGGTCATAAATATGCTCACAGATGTCAAGAAAGCAAGAACAAACTGAGAACTTTAATAAAGACATAGAAAGCGGTTTAAAAGTAGTAAATGGAAATCATAGATCTGAAAAATGCTATAACTGAACAGAAAAATTCAGTTCAATTCAACTGAACTGATAAATCTCCAGGAACTGACCTAAATGAAGTAGAGTTTAGCAATATATCTGACAGGAAATTCAAAATAATGGTCATAAATATGCTCACAGATGTCAAGAAAGCAAGAACAAACTGAAAACTTTAATAAATACATAGAAAGTATTTTTTAAGCAGTTAATGGGGCCTGGAGTGGTGGCTCAAGCCTGTAATCCCAGCACTTAGGGAGGCCAAGGGGAAAGGATTTTCTGAGTCCACGAGTTCAAGAACAACCTGGGCAACTTGGCAAGACCTCATCTCTACAATAAATCAAAAAATTTGCCGGGTGTGGTAGCATGCACCTGTAGTTCCAGCTACTTGGAAGGCTGAGGTGGAAGGATCACCGGAGCTCAGCAGGTCAGTAGTAGGGTGGCCATGAGTGTGCCACTGCACTCCAGCCTGGGGACGGAATGAGGCTCAACCTCAAAAAAAAAAATAAAATAAAATTAGTAAATGGAAATTATAGATCTGAAAAATTCAGTAGAGAAATTCAACAACAGAATAGATCAGATAGAAGAAATGATCAGTGAACTTGAAGACAAGTCCCTGGAAGCCAATCAATTTGAGAACCAAAAAGAATGAAAGAGTGAAGGGAGCTTAAGAGACTTATAGGATACCATCAAAATGAACAACTTATGAAACACTGGAGTAACAGAAAGAGACAGAAAACTAATTCCAAGATATAAAAGCAGAAAATTTCTCAAGTCTGGGGAAGAAATTAGAAAAACAGATTTAAAAAACCCATAGGACAGCAATAAGATGAACTCAAAAATTCATACTACAATACATAATACATTGTCAAAAGTTAAAGACAAAATCATAGTCATGAGATCAGCAAGGGAAAGGCAAATTGTCACATATATGATAACCCCAATAAAACTATCAGTGGACTTCTCAGCAGAAATTTTGTAAGCCAGAAGAGATTAGTATAATATATTTAAAATCCTGAAAGAATAAGACTGCCAACTAAGAATACAACAACTAGGACTCTTTCTGTTTTTCAGAAAAAAAGAGATGGTAAATATTTTCTCAATAAAAGCTGAGCAAGTTAATCACCACTAGACTGGCATTACAAATAATGCTAAAAGAAATTGCTCAAGCTGAGAAAATAGGACACTAGTAACTTAAACCCATATAAAAGTACAAAACTCAGTGGTAAAAGTAAATACACTGTCAAATAAAAAACACTATTACTGTAACTCTGGTGGACAAATCATTGACTCCAGTATAAAGGTCAAAAGGCAAAACTGATCAGGCATGGTGGCTCATGCATATAATCCCAATATTTTGGCTCCCAAGGTGAAAAGATAATTTGAATAAAGGAGTTTGAGACCAGCCTAGGCAACAAAACAAGACCCCATCACTACAAAAAACAGCAACACTAAAAAAAATTAGCTGGATGTTAGTGGCATGTGCTTGTAGTCCCAGCTACCTCAGGAGGCTGAGGTGGGATGACTGCTTGAGCCCAGAAGTTTGAGGCTGCAGTGAGTTATGACTGCACCACTGCACTCCAGCCTGGGAGACAGAGTGAGACTGTCCCTTTAAAAAAAATTAAAAGGGAAAACTAATAAAAACAACTAACCTGAAATAATTTGTTAAGGAATATATTTATAAAAATATGTAAAATGTGACATTAAAAACATAAAACATAAAAGAGGGGAGTAACAGTATACAGTTTGTGTATATGATCAAAATTAAGCTGTTATCAGCTTAAATTAACCTGTTATGAGTATAAGACATCTTATGTAAGCCACAGGGTACATCTATGTAAGCCACAGGGTATAGTGCAAAAGCCTATAATACACAAAATAGAAAAAGAGAAAAATTTTAAACCTAGAAAATAATTAACAAAATGGCAGAAATAAGTCCATACCTATCAATAATAACCTAAAATGTAAATCGATTAAATAGAATTTTTTTTAAAATGGCTGAATGAAATAAAAAACAAAACAAAGCAAGACCCAACTATGTGCTGCCCACAATAGACTCACTTCACCTGTAAGAACACACATAAACTAAAACTGAAGGAATGGAAAAAGATATTACATACAAATGGTAATCAAAAAAGAGTAAGAGTAGTTATACTACAGATAAAATAGACTTTAGGGCAAAAACTATAAAAAGAGACAAAGTACATAATTTTATGATAATAGAGAAATCAATTCAGCATGAGGACATAACAGTTGTCATACAAGAGAAGACCCCCCCCAAAAGTGGAATTATCTTTTCGGGGGTGGGCCTTGTAGCACAGGCTTCCCCTGCTAGGTGAGTGTTCTAGGAACTCATCGGCATCAGTGTACAAGATAGCATTGTTGTGAAAGGTTGCGTTTGGCTTCAGTGATTTTTTTTTTTTTAGATTCTTTCAATGTGTTTGCCCATTTCATGATGAGTGATTTACAAGCACACCTGCCCACAGTACACTGAGTGTTCAGCAGTTTTTGATAAAAAATACCCGTCTCTCCTCCCCTTCTCCATTCACCCAATCTTTCCCCAAGTGACTTTTTTTTGTTTCCCCAGATGAAAAAAGTCCTCAAAGGGAAAGATTTTGCCAATGTGGAAGAGATAAAACAAAAAAGAACAGAAGCACCAAAAGGCATCAAAACTGACGAGTTCAAAAACTGCTTTGAGCAGTGGAAAAAGTGTCTCAATAGTGGATTGCATCAAGCAGAGAGTACTTTGAAGGTGACTTAAGTTTAAACATTTAAGAATAAATACACAATTTTTAATAAATAAATTCTATTTTGGGGAGTCCCCCCTCATGTGTGTGTATAATATGTATAACTGAATTTAAAATATAAAGCTATACTCATAGAACTCCAGGATTTTAATAAACTAGAGTGTTCTATTTCAATGAACACAAAGAACTTTAGGATAGAGGGCTCTCAGAGATGAGCTCTGTAGTCAGACTGCCTAGGTTAGAACCTCAACTCTGCAACTTACTGTCTTGCCCTGAGCAAGTTCTCTAACCTTTATGTGCCTCAGTTCCCTCAGCTATAAAAGAAAAATAGTATACATCTTATAAGATTGTTGTAAAGTTAAAGTAAATGTTTAAGTATCAGTGCCTAAATTAATAAGAGTCTGTAGTAGCTGTGGCAGTGATTGCATAATAAAAAAATAACAGTAATAGAGGTAGCAGTGGGCGGAGTCACAACAATAATCGTAGTAGTTCTAGGTAACTAATGCCTTGTTAAAATGCATCCAACATGCAAACAGACAGTGATATAGCTTCCTGTTGGAATGCTGTTACTACTTCTTATCTCGCTGTCTCATCTATTCTAGGCTCATTTTCTTTTAACAAGTCTTACTCCATCCTTTTTAGTTTAGATTCCATTCTCCTAGATCAATAGTTCTGAACCTTTTGTGGAATAAAATCCCCATTGAAAATATGATAAAAATTGGAATCTTTCAAGAAAATACACATTTGCATGGTTATGGATTGAAATGTGTCTTCCACCCAATAAAAAGATATTTTGGAGTCCTAACACCTAGTACCTAGAAATGCAATCTTATTAGAACATAGAGTATTTATAGGGGTAAACAAGTTAAAATGAGATTATTAGCATGGGTCCTAACTCAGTATGGTTGGTGTCCTCATAAAAAGGGTAATTTAGACAGAAAACTATAGAGGGAAGGAAATGTGAGATGTAATGGTACAGGGAGAAAACAGCTACCTATACGCCAAGAAAAGAGGCCTGGAACAGATCTTTTCCTGAGACCCTTTAGGAGGACCCAACCCTGCCAACATCTTGAGTTTGAAGTTCTAGCCTCCAAGACGATGAGAAAGTGTATTTCTATTGTTCAAGCTGCCTAATTTGTGGTACTTGTTATAGCAGCCGTCGCAAACTCATACATGCCTATATATAATACATATAAGTTTACTCATACATTCAAAGAGCTCAGAGATCTTTCCACTACACACTATTAAAAATAAAACAAACAACAACAGATGCTGGCGAGGATGGGGAGAAAAGGAACGCTTCTACACTGCTGGTGGGAATGCAAACTAGTGCAACCTCTTTGGAAGATAGTGTGGTGGTTTCTGAAAGAACTAGAAATTGACCTTCCATATGATCCAGCAATTCCCCTATTGGGAATATAATAGGAGGAACTCAAATCATTTTACAAAAAAGATACCTGCACACGTATGTTTGTTGTATCTTTATTCACAATAGCAAAAACATGGAACCAACCATCGAAGCTTGACTGGATAAAAAAAAATGTGGTACAAATACACAATGGAATATTATGCCACCATAAAGACGGATAAACATATAGACTTGGTAGCAACTTGGACTGGGAGTTGAGGGAAACTGCTAGGGGTGGGAGGGGCATACCTCAACAACAAGGGTACCTGCATAATCAATGTTTGTATACCTAACCCTGAATTGTACCCCACATTTTTATAATAATAACGAAAAGAAAAAGCCAAAAACAAACAAACAAAAAGCTCCAAATTAAGAACGCAATTTGAAACAGAATAGATGACATTAACAAAATAAATTAAATACCATTTGTATATTGTTTCTGTCATCCATTAATGTTAATTATGTCAATTAACATTTGTCCTAAGATAAGTCAATTCTCAGATCAGTCCTCTTACCATGACAATGGTAAAAACAACAGCTTTTAAATATCCTCAGAATTCTTGCAAGTCTCTGCATGTCTGAGATTTAACACTATTCTTTTGGTTTCTACTACATTTTAAAATCATATCCTTAATTATAAGATCCTCTCCCCATATTTAGTACATGTTCTCTTAAAACAGGGACAAAAACTGTTCAATGAAAGTATTTGTTTTCTTTAGATACTTCCCCTTTTCTCACCTCATTCATATGAAAGCGGAAAGCATCTGAAGCAGGTCATCTCAAGTGGGTTGCATAGAACACTTATGCCCATCAAAAAAGCCTCTTAAGGTCTTATGAGCTTGAGAGACGTTGCCCAGTATATACAACTTTGTATCACTCTACACATTAGCATATTTATAACTCAGAAGTTTAAGAAGTTAAATTTGTTTAAGTTAAATACGTGACCACATAATTTTTTTCTCATATGTTATCGTCTGTCTTTTAGGTTATACTCATTCCCATGGAGGTGCAGTATCTGATTTAAGTTGTCATTTGCATTATCTAATGACAAAATGATGTTGAACATCTTTTTGTGCAGATTATCGGCCATTCTCACATTATCTTCAATAAAATGCACATTCGAGTCTTTTTCCCATTTTTAAATTGTGTTGTTTCTTTTCTTTCTATTGAGTTATAAGTGTTCTTTATATATTCTGAAACAAGTCCCTTATCAGATATATGATTTGCAAACATTTTCTCCTAGTTTGTGGAATGTGTATTCACTTTCTCAATGTACCTTTCTAAAGTGCGGATTTTTTTCATTTTGATGAAATCCAATTTATCAATTTTTTTTCATTTATGAAATATGCTTTTAGTGTTATAGCTAAGACCTCTTTGCCTCAACTAGGTTTACAAAGATTTTCTGTTTTCTTTCATAGTTTTGGCTATCACATTTAGGCCTATGATCCATTCTGAGTTAATTTTCGTGTTTCATATGAAGTAAACATCTAAGTGAATTTTTTAAAAAGTGGATATCCAATTGTCCAAACACAGTGTAAAAGACCACCCTTTCCCCATTTAATTATCATGCCACCTTTGCTGAGGATCAGCTGAACATAAACATGAAAGTGTGTTCCTAGACTCGAATTTCAGTTTCACTGCTATAATGGTTATCTTTATTCTACAACCATACCATCTTGATTACTATATCTTTGTAGTAACTTTGAAATTAGGAAGAGTTCTCCAATTTTGTTCTTGTTTTTCAAGATTGTTGTGGCTATTCTAGCTAACTTGAAAGTCTACATAAGTTTTAAATCAGTGTGCCAATTTTGACTTTTTAAAAAGCTGAGATTTTAATAGAGATTTCATTGAATCTATCAATTTGGAAGAATTTATCTTAATAAAATTAGGTTTTCTAATTTATAAATAGAAAATGCTTTTCCATTTCAGCCTTCTTTTATTTCTCTCAACAATGTTTTGTAGGTTTCAGTGTGCAAATATTGAATTTCTTTTGTTAAATTTATTCCAAGTTATTTTAATTTTTTATTCTACTATGAAGGTAATTATTTTCTTTCTTTCTTTTTAATTTCTTTTTATTTTTTTAGAGACAGGGTCAAAACTATGTTGCCTAAGGTGGCCTTGAATTCCTGGGCTCAAGCAATCCTCCTGCCTCAGTCTCCTTAGTAGCCGGGATTACAGGTGTATACTACTGAACCTGATAGTAATTATTTTCTGAATTTCATTTTTTGTTTGTTCATTGCAAGTAAATAGAAATACAATTGATTATTACATATTGTATCTTATATAGTGTAAACTTGTTGAACTCATTTATTAGCTCTAATCATTTTTTATCTAATTCCTTAGCATTTTCTATATATTAGACCATATCATTGCGAAAAGAGCCAGTTTTACTTTTTTCAATCTGGATGACCTTTATTTATTGTCTTGCCTAATTGCTCAGGCTAAAATTTCTAGTACAATGTTGAATAGAAGTGATGAGAGTAGACATCCTTGTCATTTTCCTGGTATTGAGGGGAAAACATTCAGTATTTCACCATTAAGTATGATGGCAGCTGTGGTTTTCTGCCTACCCAACTATATCAGGTTGAGAAAGTTCTCTTATATTCCTAATTTCTTGAGAGTGTTTCATTAATTTGTGTTGGACTTTGTCAGCTGCTTTTCATCATCTGTTGAGATGATCAAGTGATTTTTGTTCTTTATTCTATTAATATAGCAAAATAATTGATTTTCAGATGCAAAACTATTTTTATATTAGAGGGATAACTCTCAGTTTGTCATGGTATATAACTTTTTCTCTAAGTTACTGGGTTCAGTTTGCTAATATTTGTTTAGAATTTTTGCATCAATGTTCAAGATGAATATTAGTCTGTAGTTTTGTTTTCTTGTGATGTCTTGTTTGACTTTGATATTATGATAATATTAGCCTTATAAAATGAGTTGGAAAGTATTCACGCCTCCTCTAGCTTCTGAAAGAGTTGATCAGGGATTGGTGTAATTCCTTCTTTAAATATTTGATAGAAAACACCAGTGAAGTCATCTGGGCCTAGAGTTTTCTTTGTGGAAATATTTTAAATTACTAATTCGGTGCTTTTAATTACCAATCTATTTCAGAAAAGTAATATCTTAATACTAATTAAATATAGAAATTTTGCTCCAATATAGCTGTATTACCCACTTTGTCCTATCATTGTCACATTTGTTGTGTCTATCTATATCATAAACTCAGAGAAGGGGGCAGACAGCGATGGCGAAAGTTCTCAGCAAGAACTCCATAGACTCCAATTTTCTACCCACATTTCAGTCATTTTTAAGCATAAACATTTATCATATTGCTGTCGGCATTGTCCCCATGTTTTAAAATGTTTATTTGTTTCTTTTGTTGTCAATTTTAGGTTCACAGTTGCTTTTGGGGGAAGAACTTGTCAACTTTCTCACTTACCCATAGCCAAATACTACTAATAGAATTTCTTCTTGACTCTCCAAAAACATACAAAGATGTAGAAATAGTTGCCTAGGAGGTCATATCAAAGCTACACTTTAATAGTAGAGCTTGGGAAAATCATCATAGATTGGTTCACAAGCTTTGGCACAGGTGAGAGTTATCAGGTGAATAAATATTGAGTCAGACTCTGGGGCAATTAATAGAGGGATAACCTCAATAGAAATATGTGCACGCTAGAATTTTCTCCACAAGTTACCAACCATGAAGTCTTATTTGTTCAATCTGATTATGTTAACTATCTTTCTGGACAATTTATGTATAAATAGGATCTCATTTTTCTAAAGGAAAATAAATGTTTTCATTATTCTCTGGTATTAATGGCAATGTCCTCAGTGTTAGAAAATTTTTAAGGGATTTTATAATATCTTAAAAGCAGATGTGCCAGTGTGGTTAATTTATTATTTT
This sequence comes from Tarsius wallacei, assembly GCA_963574415.1. Lineage (NCBI taxonomy): Eukaryota > Metazoa > Chordata > Mammalia > Primates > Tarsiidae > Tarsius > Tarsius wallacei. The sequence goes on from CAUYQG010005273.1 coordinate 12,782, forward strand.
ACAATGCAAATACCTTCTCATTCTTCTGTCTTGGGTGACCAAGAATAATGTACTTTACCCTTCTAGGCCTCTTTCCCTCAATGGCAAAATGATGGGCTTAAATTAAAGAATCTAAAACTATATAAAGTCTAGATTTCTGAGGCATATAATGTCATTCCTAGCGACAATACTTATGTATAAAAGTTCACTATTGCTAGGAAATACACTCAAATTGCTTTTCCAGTTTGATGACAGGTTTTACTAAATCAAGTTTTTTACTTGGAACTTTTATAAATAAATGTGTCTTTGATCAACAAGCTGGAGAAGATTAAGAGCATAATCTATGATTCTAAAGCTGCGCTTCTGAGTAATCTCTTTGGCAGGACATGTTGTTATCCCCTCTGTGAGTAGACATTCACTGTTTGAAGCAACAAGCCCTTTGATACTCAAAAATCTTGGATTCTGTTCTATTTTTAAAAGCTACCATATCAGTATTCATCAACTGTTTGACATAGCCATTCATTTATTTTCAAAAGGCTATTCTATTATCACACTTCCTTTCAGGAAGCCTACCAAATAAGTAAAAGCCTAAATTACTGATAGTAGTTATACAGGAGCCTTCCTGTTGGTAAAGAAGCAGGATTAATTAAACTAACATGCGCTAATAATTTATCCTGCGCTAATAATTATGCAGGAAAGTGTTAAGAAAGTTTATTTTTTGGCTTTAGTGGTTGTGTATCTTTAATATGAGAATAAGAAGGTTGAAAATTCTAGAAAAGTGTATTTCTTATTTGCACATTTATTAAGACCGATTTAATTATTCTCCAATTGTAAGAAACACTGTCAATTTCTATTAATATATATAATTATAATTTTGAGATATTGGCTATTGATTAAAAATAATGAGGCATTAAAATAATTCCTCTTGTGATGGCTAACTAGGAGTCAATTAAGCATAACTTTTCAAAATATTTTCTAAGACAGATCCTACTTCTATGAAAAATCCAATTTTCCTTTAACTATTTGCATGCCTTTTGAATTATGTTAAGACTAAGAAATATTTCCTAATAATGGCTAACATTCTTACAATATTTACTTTCATGTGCTGTTATTACAGCATCAAAATGGTTCTGAAGCAATATTAAAATACTGCACAATGATAAACTGGTTTTGATGTTATATCTGATATTTTAAGGGCAAATTGAAAGTCAGTTGGATGCAGTGTTGCAAGTTTTGACTTTCACATTATACATAATGGTGTTTATATCTCTATATATTTTGGTGAGGTTCTGTTATTCAGTGGACCAAGTTTAACTCCACAGATATAGGCATCAGGTGTTACCTTGACTTGGATAGAAAGAAACAGTGAATTTCTCAGAGAAGGTTGGCTCACGATATCTATAATAAACCAACAGAGTGGAAAAAAACCTCACACACTTTGGAGAAAGGAAGAGTCCAGACTACCCAGGAAATCCTGAGTGCACACCAACTAGATGCAGATGAAAATGATCCACTCTCCTTTGTAATCCAAGGACTCAATAATCAATAGAGACCACAGCAACTACCTTATCTGTCATAATCATAATCTGAAACAAAGTGAAGTACTTATCAACTGTACGGTCATCATAGTTTTAAAAATAAAGTCAGTAATATCATTGCCACTTATCTGGAAATTCTAAAAGCAAATCTTGCTACAGAAAAATATAAAATGCACTGTGGGTTGGTTTTGACAGTTATGTTCAAGTTTCAGAACACTTTGTGAGTCTTCTGTTGGCCAACAAACTGCTCATGAGTATTTTAGAGGTTTTTCATGCTATGTAGGATGTTGAATACGAGCATGATGCAGTTATTAGATTTGGAATACTTATCATTAGTTATTTTCTCAACAGTCCTAATGAGGAGGAAAATGTAAAACTTTGAAGGAAAAAAGGCAATAAAATCAATTGCTTATTCATACAAACATTAGCTGTCAATTCCCTCAAACTACAATACCCCTACTTTACTTCCAGATGTATGCATAAAGTGAGCAAACCTTTCCTTGAATGAACGTGTTGGAATCCCCAAATGACTTTGAAATCATTAAGCCTTTTCCATCATCCAGAAATTGGTAATGATGTGAACAATTCATGAGCAAATTTGGGCAATTTAATCATTAATAATGAAAATTCACTTACATCATAAAAATTACTACCAAATTACACATCTGGCCACTTAAAGAAATGGCTTATGAACAACAGAGTAATTGTGTTAATCCCCACCTATCTCTCCTCTTGTTTTTATTGTAGGGAAAACACACATGAAACTGTAACATCTGAAACAGATTCACATGTTAACTTTTATTCTAAGAATAAGCAACTTAGTATAAGATAGTAGGACTAGTTCAGGAAGAAATTCTCATTGCTCTGTCTCAAGCACATAGCAATACTATTAATGTTCCAAAGAAAAAGCCATGCTAAAAAAATGGGGGGGGGATAATATCTCATGGACTAAAAATATATTTTGTCTCTGTAAAAGAATTAGTTGTGGAAGCTGGTAAAATAAGGGAGCCCAATTCGTTGTTTAATATACAGTGTTATTTTTCAGATCTATACAATCTAGTTCGTAATTCAGTAACAAGCATTTTGGATCTGAAATTTATTTTTTATCTTAAAAATTAAATTACCGAATATTTTTTATTGAAGCAGATGGAAAAGGATTGGTAAAACTTCTAATAAAAATACTCTTAATTCTTGATATAAAAAAGTTGCCAAAAGCAATTTGAATGCAAAAATAAAAATTAGAACCAGAGACCTATGGATCAAATATATAGTGGACTTGATATGAGTTAAAGAGACAATGACATGTAAAATATACAGAAAATGTAAAATAAACTAAACATTTTTTAAGAGAGCATTTTTGCCAAATTTACAATTATAGCTTTAAGTTTTGCTTAAAATAGACTGAACACATAAAGGACCCCATTCTTATATACCCACATTTAACCATACATTTTCTCTTTAACAATAATTTTCAATCGACTCCAAATGTTGGCAAGGCACTTGAATAAGAAATGAAATAAAAAACCATTGTATTTAATACAAATTCAGAAAGTTTAAATTAGAAGTAGTACAGATTCTCTTTCTCTGTGGGCTTTTCATTATATTTGATTATTGAAGAATGACTTCATTTTAAAATGGGGCACTAATGTAAAACAAGCAAAACCTTCAAATGAAAAGAAATCTAATTCCCATGTGCAAAGGTGTGTGATTGTTTGGGTCAATTAAAATCTGATTTTAAATCAAATTAATCAGATAAATTAACTAGTTTTATCAATGTCAGTAAGTTTCCACGACTGCAATTAGATACCTTCCTGTGTCTTCATCCATTTATTTAACCATCTCTCTGTCATTATGGAAGTGGCATGCTCCTGGCTGAATGAATTTGCTCTGTATCCATGGAATCCCACCCTCTAACCTACTTGGAGACAGCACTGAAGTCATTCTTTGTCTTCTGCTCTCTGGATGTTTCTTTCCCTCTCCCCTTATTCACTCTCATCAGTATACAAACATATTCTCTCTTACATTGAAAAACAAACAAAACACCCCTCGCCACCCTTCTTGCCTTCCAGTAGCTGCCCACGACTTTCCCCTTCTTTATGTCAAAACTGTTGCAAGTGGTGCCTACACCTGTCATCTCACCTCCCCTGAGATGGGATGAGATGGTAAATTTAAAATTCCCCAAGAGTTTCCAACCAAACTAAAAGTCAAAGGTGAAGTTCCAACAATGGCCGCAAGGCCCCCATCTGCCATGGTCCTGTTCTTTCCCAATTCTCCCCTTCTTCATCTCTCCCTTCCTTCCCTTTGAACCACCTGAGGATGGTGTATCAGAACCTCATGGACATTTACAC
>CAUYQG010005277.1:0-16415 GCA_963574415.1 Tarsius wallacei
GAACCCGCAGGCACAGGCAATCCACTCACCTCAGCTTCCCAAGGCGCGGGATTACAGGCTGAGCCACCGAGCCCGGCTTGTTTTGAATATTTTTACTTATTATTTGTAGTTATAGTGTTTGAATACAAGGCATAAGATTTAAGTGTAAGTAAAAGTTTATATTAAGGTATATGTAGGTGATTTATAAGTTTGTTTTTTAGGATTGGGATACATATTAAAGTTTTAGTATATAAGAAATTGAAGGGCTTAGATGTAGAATTTAAGTGAGTAAAACAGATTTTATCTAACAACCAAAACCACCTTGAGCCCTGAATAACATCACTGAGAAGCTTCTTCTAAGCTGTTTTTTCCTTAGAAATAAGATGTTCCAAATAGGAAGACAATGAAGGAATTCAAACAAGAGGAAACTACCAAAGAGGCTTGAAAGACCAGAAAGTTTTCAAGAAGAAACTCCTTGTCCATAAGAAAAGAAACTTCTGCCAGGTGCTTTGGGACAGGTCCTCAGGTGTACATTCTTCCACACAAAGACTGCTCCAAAGTCCTGGGCCAGAAACTGTTTTTCTGGCCCCCAGAGACTTTATTATGGAAATAACCTGTTTCCCTGGATAATTTGAATAAGGAAGTTAAGTTTGTAAAGAGTTAAATTTGTTGGAAAGACCATAATATGTATTAATTTGGGATATGAGTTCTGTTTTAAAGTTGTTTAATGAGAAGTTTATAGTTTTGTAATTTTGAGATTTTTATATTGGCAGGTTGTGGGGACTGTTTTTTACAGGGTAACATCATTATGTTGGGATTATGTTGTTTTGGGTGTAAATAGTCTCCGCCTTTAGAACATTGGCCAAGCACGGAAGAGAATACTTAAACTTAAGCATTGTTTTAACATCACAAAAAGAAACCATGTAATTTGTTGTAATTGACTTGTTTTGTAATGATGATTTTAACTTGCTCCATGGCAGCAACTTGCAGGGATTATTTCCCTTGTAGAGAGAAATATAAGCTCGCAACTACCCGCAATAAAATGGCATCTGCATCCTTTTAACAGGTGTCCAAGTCTCTCTCTCTCTCTCTCTCTCTCTCTCTCTCTCTCTCTCTCTCTCTCTCTCTCGCGCGCGCGCGCGCTTTCTCTCTTTTCCGTTTTTTTCTTCCCTTCAAACGCCTATGCCGTCTCCACTTTTGGGGTACCCTGGACTCTGCGGAAGCAGGACTCCACAGTGAGGTATATGGACCTATATGTTTGTAAGATTACTTCATTTTATGTAAGTGGTTCATTATTAATTTTCAGAAGACTAACAACTTCAGAAAGTACACTGCAATCCCTGGAGCAACCACTAATATATATTGAAAGGGTATAGGTAAAAAGTTAATAGATAAATCAAATTCTAAAGTACAGTCATATATCACTTAATGATGGGTATCCATTCTAAAAAAAATGTGTTGTTAAGCAATTTCGCCATTTTGTGAGCATCATAGAGTGTACTTACACACAACTAAAATGGTATAACCTACTACACATCTATCCTATATGGTGTAGTCTATTGCTCCTAGGCTACAAACCTGTACAGCATGTTACTATACTGAATACTATAGGCAATTGTAACACAATGGTAAATATTTGTGTATCTAAACATAGAAAAGGAACAGTAAAAATATGGTATTACAATCTTATAAGAACACCATTGTATATGTTCATCATTGACAGAAATGTTATGTGGCACATGACTGGATATTTAAATAATTAAAAAGAAGTCAGAGTTGGGGAAACAGAAGGACAAAAATAAGAAAACGCAAACAAAAACCAAATAGTACATCTAAAGACAACCATATCAATAATTACATTAAACAATAATAGACTACACACTCTAAATAAAAGCAGATAGCAGAAATGCTAAAAATTCAAGACTCAACTGTATGCTGTCTATAACATACATATTTTAAATAAGACACAAATATGTGGGGACAAAAAAAATTTTGCAAACAGTAAGCTACATTAGCATCAACTAAAAGAATCCTTGGGGCAAAGAGTACTACCAAAGGTAAAAAAGGAACATTCTACAATTATAATTAAATCATTTTTCAGGTAAAATTTCTAAACTTACCTGTGCTTAATAATAGAACTTCAAAATTCATGAAGAAATAATAAACAGAATTAAAGGGGAAAATAGACAATTCCAAAATTAGTAGGATATTTTTAACACCTCTCTTTCAGTAATTCATAAAATATCTGGACAAAAATTAGATTAAACACAGAGGATCTGAACAACACTATCAACCAGGTTGACCTAATTGAATACTTATAAACCATGATACCCAATAACTACAGAATACACATTATTTTCATGTACACGTGGTACACTTACAAAAATAGACCACATGTATGACCATAGAACAGATCTTAGTTTAAAAATATTGAAATCATACAGGGTATATTCTCTGAACAAAATAGAATTAAATTAGAAAATAATAACAATACAAATCTAGAAAATTCTCAAATATTTGGAACATAAACAAGACACTTCTAAATAACCCATGAGCCAAAGAAAACAATCACAAAGAAAATAAGAAAATTAAAAATTATTTCTAGCTGGGCACAATAGCTCATGCCTGTAATTCCAGCACTTTGGAAGGCGAAGATCAGAGGGTTGCCTGAGCCCAGGGGTTTGAGACTAGCCTGGGCAATTTGATGAGACCTCATCTCTACAGTAAATTTTGTAAAAAAATAACCAGGCATGGTGGCGCATGCCTGTGGTTCCAGCTACTTGGAAGGTTGAGGTAGAAGGATCACCTGAGCCCAGCAGGTAAAGACAGTGGTGGCCATGAGCAAGCCACTGCACTCCAACCTCGGTGACAGAGTAAGACTCTGACTCAAAAACAAAAAAATTATTTCTAACTGAATGATAATAAAAATAAAACATATCAAAATACACTGCTTACAGCCAACATCATATGAATGGGGAAAAGTTGAAAGTATTCATCCTCAGAACTGAAAAAAGGCAAGGATGCCCACTTTTACCATTTCTATTCAATGTAGTACTGGAAGTCCTAGCCAAAGCAATCAGGTAAGAGAAAGAAATAAAGTATATCCAAATTGAAAAAGAAAAAAATCAAGTTATCTCTGTTTGCTGATGATATGACCTTATACCTAAAGGCTCTTTCAAAACACTTCTGGGCTTGATAAAGGAATTCAGTAAAGTTTCAGGTTACAAAATCAACACACACAAATCAGTATCACTGCTATACACCAATAACTACCAAGCTGAGAATCAAATCAAGACTAAATTCCATTTATAACAGCTGCCAAAAAAATAAAACACCCAGGAATATATTTAACCAAGGAGGTGAGAGATCTCTGCAAGAAGTATAAAACACTGATGAAGGAAATCATAGAAGACACAAACAAATGGAAAAACATTCCTTGCTCATGGATTGGAAAATCAACACTGTTAAAATGACAGTACTACCCAAAGTAATCTACAAATTAAGTACAATCTCTATCAAACTACCAATGTCATTTTTCACAGAATTAAAAAAACAATTCTAAAATTCATATGAAACCCCCCCAAAAAGCCCAAATAGCCAAAACAATCCTAATCCAAAAGAACAAAGCTGGAGGGATCACGTTACTCGACTTCAAATTATACTACAAGGCTATAGCAAAAAAACAGAATTTTAAAAAATTTCTGTATTTATTTTTGCATGTTTAAACTTAACTCACCTTCAAAGTACTCTCCATTTGTTGCAATACACCCATAAAAATGCTTTTTCCACTGCTCAAAACAGTTTATGAACTCATCAATTTTGATACCTGTTAGTGCCTCTACCCTTTTTTGTTTAATCTCTTCCACATCAGCAAAATGTTTCCCTTTGAGGACTTTTTTTCATTCAGGAAAACAAAAAAACAAACAAAAAATTCACTTGGAGTGAGATCAGGTGAATAGAAAGAGTAGAGCATGGGGTCATGCGGTTTTGGTCAAAAACTGCTGAACACTCAGTGTGGTGTGGGAAGGTGTGCTTGTAAATCACCCATAATGAAATGGGCAAACACATTGAAAAAAAATTCACGAAGCCAAACGCATCCTCTCACAACAACACTAGCTGGTACACTCTTGCTGTTGTGTTCCTAGAACACTTACCACCGGAGGAAGCCTATAAGGGACCCATCCTCCAAAAAATAATTCTGGGTTTTGTGGTCCCCTCTCATATTATACACACACACACATGCACACACACACATACACACATCATGGAATACTATTCAGCCATAAAAAATAATAAGACCATGTTTTGCAGCAACTTGGATGGAATTAGATATTATAGACCTAAGTGAAGTAAAGCAGGAATAAAAAATAAAATACCACATGTTCGCACAGGGGAGAGTTAAGTTAGGGGTTTGCAAAGGCATATAGAATGATGTAATGGACATTGGAGACTCAGAAGGGGGAGAGTGGGAAGCAGGGAGAGATGAAAAATTACCTATCAAGTACAATGTGCATTAGCAGGGATGATGGGTACTTAAAACCCAGACTTCTTCACCACTATAAAATGCATTCATGTAGCAAAAAACCATTTGTACCCCTAAAGCTACCAAATAAAAAATAAAATAAATTTTTAAAACAAAATACAGTGCTTGGGAAGAAATTTACAGTTATAAATAATTATATCAGAAAGAAAGAACTATTATCAGTGACCTAAACTTCCAGCTCAAGAAGTTAAAAGTATAGAAAAAGTAAACCAAAAGTAAGTAGAAGGAAGGGGAAAAAAAATGAGAGCAGAAATAGACACAAAAAATAGATAATGCAGAAAATTAACAAAGCCAAAATCTGGTTCTATGAAAAGATCAACACAATTGATAAAAACCCTAGCTAGACTATAAAAGGAAAATTTAAAAATGCAAATTGTCATCAGGAATGAAAAAGAGGTTAACAAGACAGGTCCTAGACATTAAGCATTTAATTTAAATTTTTGAAAATATTATGAGGAGATTTTTGCTAACAAGTTTAACAACTTACTTTAGTCGGGCACAATGGTTCATGTCTGTAATGCCAGCACTTAGAGAGGCTGAGGCAAGAAGATTGCTTGAGTCTAGGAGTCTGAAACCAGTTTGGACAGCAAAGCTAGACTTCATCTCTACAAAAATTTTTAAAAATTAGCCTGGTACGGTGGTGTGTGTTTATAGTGCCAGCTACTTCAGAGGCTGAGTCAGAAGGACCACCTGAGCCCAGAAGTTCAAGACTGTGGTGATCCATAATTGTGCCACTGCACCCCAGCCAGGGCGATAGAGTGAGACTCTGACTCAAATAATAATAATAATAATAATTTTTTAAAGCAACTTAATTGAAATGGACAAATTATTGAGATATGCGATTCATCAAATTTGAAACAAGATAAAACAAAAATTTTTTAGAACACAGAAGAAAAGAGAGCACTTCCCAAAGGTTTTATGAAGCCAAAATACACTTGATACCAAAATCTGAAAAAGATATTACAAAAAAAGAAAACTAAGGACAAATATTTGTCATGAATATAAATGCAAAAATGTTTAATAAAATATTGCAAGTCAAATTCAGCTATATATTAAAAGATAACACAATGACTAACCTTGTTTTATCCCAGGGATGCAAAGTTACTTTATTTATTTATTTATTTATTTTTTGAGTTGGAGTCTCACTCTGTCACCCAGACTGGAGTGCAGTGGCTGCTCCCGGCCACCACAGCCACGACCTGCTGGGCTCCGGCGATCCTTCCGCCTCAGCCTTCCAAGTAGCCGGAATTACAGGCGAGCGCTACCATGCCCGGCTAATTTTTTGACTTATTGTAGAGATGAGATCTCGCTTGCCCAGGCGGGTCTCGAACCCACGGGCTCAGGCAATCCACTCACCTCAGCCTCCCAAAGGCGCGGGATTACAGGCTGAGCCACTGAGCCCGGCTCAAAGTTACTTTAGCACTCAAAAATATATCAATAAAATTCACCAGTTTAGCAGAACACGGGAGAGAACTTATGACAATTTCAGTAGATAAAGAAAAAGGATTTGAGAACATTCAAAAAACAATTTGCTATTAAAAATAGAAAAAAAAATCACAAGAAACTAGGAATAAAATCCCTTAATCTGGTTAATGACATATTTAAAAATAGACCCAAACTAATTACATACTCAATGTCGAGACATTAAACACTTTCCTTTAAGTGTTTACCAATAGTCCTAGCTATTTCAATAAAGTAGGAAAAGTAAATAGAAAGCATAAAGTTTGGAAAGAAAAATGTAAAACTGTCGGTATTTTCAGACAACATACTTGTTTATGTTGAAAATCCTACAGAATCTAAAAACTCACAGAATTAACAAATGAATTTAGCAAAGTCACAGGATACAAAGTTAATATCCAAAAATTAGTTACATTTTTATATACTAGCAAATTATAGAAAAATGCATTTTTTTTAAAGTCATTTGACAATAGACCCTCTTCCAAAACATAAAAAAGGGATAAATCTAACAAAACACATGAAAGCAATCCTCACCAAAAACTACAAAACATTGCTAAAATAAATTAAAGACATATAAATGGAGAGAGCCATAATTATGGATTGGAAAAGTCAATGTGGTTAAGATGTCAATTAGCCCCAAATTAATCTGTATATTCAACACAATCTCAATCAAAATTTCAGCAAGAATATTTTTATAAAAATTTCCAAGTTGATTTTTAAATTTATGTGGAAATGCAAGTAAACTAGAATTGCCAAAGCAATTTTTTAAAGTACAAAGTCTGAGAATGATTTCAAGACAGTATAAATCAGTAGTACTCTAGTGTGATATGAATGAGAGAATAGACATGTTGATCAATGGAACAAAAAAGAGTCCAGAAATAGGCCATATATATATGGTCAAAATATCTTTCAACAATAGTGGTAAGGCAATTCAATAAAGAGAGGAAGTCTTTTCAACAAATGGTGCTGTAACAGCTGGATATGTATGTAAGAAAACAAATTAATGTTAACTGTTACTTCATCCCATATGCAAAATTCACTCAAAATTCACTCATAGACCTAAATATATAAACTAAAAATATAAAACATTTAGAATAACATAGGAGAAAAAGCCTTATGACTTTTGGGTTAGCAAAAGTTTTAGACAGATCACAGAAATTAATAGCCATAAAAAATATTAAATTAGACTAATTGAAATGAAAAACTTTTTCTCTTCAAAGAAAATAAAAATATAAACCACAAACTGGAAGAAAATATTTTTCAGTACTGACTTCTGGAAAAGCACTTGTATCCAGATTATATAAGGAGTTTTTAATTCAATAGTAATGACTCCCACCCCAAAAAAACTAAAAATGGAAAGGAAAGAACATTCAAACTGACACAACAAAGTAATATATACAAATGGATGGCCAATAAACACATGAAAAGATGCTCAACGTATGTCATCAGGGAAATACAAATTAAAACCATAATGATACAACTCTGAAAACATATTAAAGTGACTACAATTAAAACAAACAGACAAAAAACCCCAAGTGTTGGTAATGGAAATGTAAACTAGTAAAACTTCTTTGGAAAAAAGTTTGGCAGTTTCCTAAGAAAATATACATATACCTATTATATTATTCAGCAATTTCATTCCTAAGTATTTACCCAAGAGAAATGAAAGCATATATGTATAAAAACCTGCACATAAATGTTAATAGAAGTTTTATTTGTAATAGTTCAAAACTTGAAACGACCCAATGTCCTTCAACAAGTCAATAGACAGACAAATGTTGTATATTCATGCAGTGGAATACTATTCAGCAAAAAAAGGAATTAACCGTAGCTACATTCAACAAAATTAATGATTTAGAAAACAATTATGCTGGATGAAAGAGGAACCAAGAAGAGTACATACTGTATAATTCCATTTATTTGAAACTCTAGAAAATGCAAACTTATCTAGAGAGACATAAAGCAAATCATTGGTTGCCTGGGGCATACAGTATAGGGGATGGATTGCAACATGGCATGAACACTCTTTTGGTGACAGTGGAAATAGTATGCATCTTAATGTGCAGTGTTTTCATGTGTGTACTTAACTGTCAAAGTTCATCAAATTGTACAGTTTTAATGGATGCAGTAGATTGTGTGTATATTATACCTCAGTACAGTTGGTTTTAGAAAAAAACAGGATAATAGCTGCATAATATTTTATCATTTGTATGTGTAAAAATTTGTTTAGTCAAGACTCTAATATTAGTTATTGGAGGAAATGCTTTTAGTGCAAATAAACAGTAGCAAATATGCAAATCCAAATTAAAAAGTCTAAACATAATGCAATTCAGGGACGCACAGAAAGAAGAGTTAGAAGACTGAGAGACAGAGATACCTACTGAAGAACCAAATGGGGTGAGGAAACTTGTTTTAGTCAAGACAGTAAGTGCCTACAAAAAGAACAAAGCCCCCACTTCCCCAGCAGTGATGAAGAACATTCTGAAAAGTATTTTACTCTGCCATTTTATGCCTCAGGTGTAGAATAGCAAAAATAGGTTATCTGTTTGGTGGATCATATAGTCCTGGGAAAGGCAGGAGGATGGCAAATATGGTACTTGACAATATGTGAAACAAACTGCCCTGGGGAGAATTTATAAAACTTACCAGGGACTGGGGTACTAAGTGAACTGTATTTTGAGGCAGAGAGCTAACATTCCACTTTATAAAAATTGGTATTCAATAAACCTCATTAGCTGTGCTCCTGACACCACCTGAACTTCTTGTTAAAGGCTATTCACTATTTGAGATGAATTGGGCGACAAACTGTCTTCCTCCTGAGCACTTAGGAAAAGGAAAACTATAAATCCAAGCATTACTGTTTGTTGTTCACTGGAAAAAGGCAGACCTATTTACTCTTTCCTGGCACTTGTGGAAAACTTGGTTACCTATAAATTATTTGGTTATGTCACAGAGGAACAAATGGACTGAAGAACATTGAGACTGTGAATCGGTGCTCCAAAAGTTAATTTCTGGTGGCAAAGTTAGGCACCAATGACAGTCTTGTGTTATCCTAATCTTGGTTCCTAATTCCATTTAATTTTTTTAATAGCACTCGATACATATGAATAAATTATCATCATTTAAGGGGCTTTACTCATCCTTCACTGCAGCCCTGTGTTGAAGAAAGAAAACTATGAAGAAAAGGAAAGGAAAGGAAGGAAGAAAAATTTCTGATTTAACTATTTTCATTTGCTCTATATAGGGATGTTGCCTATAGTCATGGCAACAAAAATATTTTTTTAATTTTATTTTATTATAGGAATGTGGGGTGCAAGTGAGGATTAACTGCATAAGCAGGCTGCATGCAAGTAAAGTTTGGGCTTCTAACTGGCCCTCGCACCCACTGGTAATGAACCAAGCACATTTTGTGTTGTCACATGCCCCCTACTTTCCTCCCTCTCTCCCTCCCCTAGCAGTGCCCAGTGACTGCCAATCCCTCCCTTGTACTAATGTGACGAATGTTCAAGGCCCACTTATGACTGAGAACATCCAGTATTCAGATCTTTGTTTCTGTGATAGTTCACTTAGTATGATTGTCTACAACTGCATCTAAGTTGCTGCAAAGTCCATGATTTTGTTCTTCTTTATGACTGCATAATACTCCACCATGTACATATACCACATTTTCTTTAGCCAGTTCACTTTCAATGGACAGTATGGTTGGTTCCATGTTTTTGCTATTGTGAGTAGTATAGCTATAAACATGCACGTGCAGGTGTGTTTTTGGCAGAACAATTTATGTTCGTCTGGGTATATTTTCAGGCCAGAGCATGAAAATATTTTTAAAGGGCCCATCTCATATTGCATGATCAAATGAAATTTCTGATTTCTAAATGCTTGTATTTGGAGTAACAAAAAGTTGCCTATATTTGGATACTATTTATTTAAGTGCTTTAGTTCAAGTGTTGTTTTGGAATAATCAATTGTTTAACTTTTAAAACTAAAGAGGAACAATTTTCTTAAGAAATGATAACCATACTAGGGTGCTGAATTTCCACTCCACTATTTGCTATTATATTAAAACAGTGTTAGTATTTAGTTTTCAAATTAGTGTTTGAGCTATACAATTGTAATCAAATGCTTGACACCCTTGCAGAGTTTTAGAAATTGATTAAAATAGATAATTTACATTTTTGTGTCTTCACTTAGATACAGAAGCTTGTGTTTTAAAAGTAAAGTCTAACAGTGTTAACACCTTTTGGTTTCACCGCTGATACTATTAGTCTACCCTTGCAGAATGTCAACTGCTAAACATATTCCATCCCTGGACTGGCACAGTACTAAGAAATTGACTTTACCATCTGGCTTTCTAGTATTTTTATCAGGTCTTTTTAATTAGGTTCAAATCGGTGATCTCCACCTTTCCCTGCTTCTACCTTTTTCAGTGCCATTAAGGCTGAACTCATTTCCAGTGCACTGCAGTGTGCTCAAGTGGAACTTAAATTGAATAGTATTTTCCCCCAGGTTTTCACATCTTACATATGCTAGCAAAAGTCATGTCATGCTTGCCCAGTAGTGCATATAATTCAATTTTTGTTTTATTAAGATATGAAGATGACCATTACATTAAAAAGCCAGGCAGCCTTAAGAGACCTAAATGAAAAATGGGACCATAGTTAGAGAAATTAAAGATCTCTACAAGGTAAGAAAAAAGAATCAAGAACCCTGCGATTTGCTCTTGAACTTAAACCACTGAAACAATGTGTATAATGGAAATATTTTTTAAAAGCATTTTCAAGTTAAACCTAGTGTTGCCCTCTCTTACAAAAACACTTCTACAGGGTCTGAAAGAGAATGAAAAACTGGTCAAATTTGGTTATGTCAAATCTCAACTGTTAATTTAAAGTGATCCCCATTCAGTAAAAATCTAACCTCGGCAACAGAAAGCTGGTTGGGCAATGTAAGCTCATTTTTTGTGCTCTACTGTCTGTGGCAGTAGAGTAACTAGAAGTTGTATTACAGATCGTTTGAAATCTTTTTCTTTCCTTGAAGAGGAAGAGTAAAGCAGCCATTCCAATATAGCAAGCTTACTACCTTTATACTATTCACTTCAGGAAGGTCTCATATTCAAATAAAATTGATTTTCAGGAAATAAAAGCATGGTTTTCAAGGGTGGAGGCAGAAAGAAAATTTCTGAATACCCAGTTGTATTTCTAAGAAGCATTCAAAACACTAAGGGCCCTTAATGCACTCTTTGTTCAAGCAAATGCATATTTTTCTCCTCTGGTTATATCAAGATGTGCACTGTAAATTCAGGCAGGACCCAAAAGGTTGGTTCTTCCTAATTCATTAAGGCAGTCCATGGGCAGAGTGAGTCACAGATTTCTGAGCCTCTGCCACACCAACCTGTCATACAGGCAGCCCGGAACAAATTGAGCAGCCCAGGTTTTTCATTCCCATATAATCTGGCATGCATAAGTAAATTAAATTGTAATGTTAAATTTAAAATGCTGATTCTGGATTTCAAAGGTGGAACACTGGATGAGTTTGTACCCGTGGTGATTTTCCACAGCACAACTGAGGTTTGGACTAAGAAAACATCTGACCAATAGAACTAACACTCAGGGATTCTAAGCACTTTTTTTTCCTAAGTGGTTCTAAATAGTGCTTAGGTTTCTTGCTTATGAACATTCAAAGTTGAATTTCTGAATCTTCAGAATAGCCTGCCCACTCCCTAATATAAAAGATATGCATGCAACACCTGTTCACATTGACTTCAGAAGTTGGGGATTGGGGGCATACACGTTCAGGCTAAGGTAGCACAAAGGGGAATCCATAGCCCAAGAAAATAATTTTTTACTGAGTTTTGATCACCAGAGTGTAAACTGCCCACAATTCCTGGATATTCTGCTCTCTAAACACTTTATAAATAAATGTATGCTGCAGGAGCTGCAAATTTTCATTTTCATTTTTTTCTAGGCTGGGGGTGGGGTGTCATTTGGGGGCTAGCTTCAACCTTCATTACACTAACCAATAGCTACAGTCTTTGCTAGCAGTTTAAGTGACCCTGAAATAATTTATATATTTTTAGAATCCTCTCCTAAGGCAGTCAAGCCAACCACAGATTATTAAATTCATTGAGTTTTTCCTTTTTACACATTTTCTTACTGCAGATGTGCTAAACCATTCAGCAAAAATGTGCAGAACAAGTAGAGACCTGCAGAGCTGTAATAATTACAGAATAATGTAGAACTAAAATAATTCTTCTGAATGTTGAGGTTTAATATCATCTGTTCTTTTCCTCTACATTCCCAGAGGAACAATTGACTCAATTTCTCCAGGCACAAATCTTTCACAGCCTCTTCTTAACTTTCTGAGCCCTTCTCCTAGCATGTCTATATACAGGAGCACATCTCACTATCCACTGAAATAGTCAATCACATTTTAACCCACCAGGCCTTATTCATCCATCTCTATCCTCCAGCAGTATTTTTCAGAATCAGTCTTAGCCAGAGGGATAACTTAACAATCTAAGTAACAAATTTTGACAAACTTTCCCTTTCCTGAGTAATAAGTTCGAATTCCTTTAGGGTCGACTTCTTGGTAGATGAACTTCGTTCATAGCACAATGAGTTCAAAGAGGAAAATCCTCTGAGGGGAATATAGTATTTCCAAGCCCCCAGAGCTCTACATCACCTGCCTAAAAGCAATGCCCCTGCACAGCATTTCTAGGCTCTGATTAACAATCAGAGGTCTTGATCTTTTCTTTCAGACACTAAATATGACACTAAAAGACAAACACTTTTCCATGAGTTTGCTGTTTGTCTCACTTGGCACAAATTATTGCTCATCCTTGGCGAGTAGATAATTACAAGGCTTTTTGTTTCGCAGACCATCTGTGGCTTAATAATATTTCTGTACAGTTTCCGAGTGAACAAGTCACCTTGTGATTTGCAGTCATGCTAGTCATAAATCTTGGTCATAGGTTAGGAATAGACTTAAAAATTTGTCAGTAACTCATGTTATGCTATGATATCTCATTTGGCTATAATATGATAAAGTGTGACAGCTACATCCTGTGACTAATCATAGCCTCATACTGAAGTCTCCCTATGTGGAAAGCAAGATTTCAGAGAGTTGACAGTCCACCATATGAAAAGAAGCTGCTTTGCCCATAGAGCAAAGTTTAGCTGCACATTCAGCTTCTTCTTTTTGAGGGAGGAAAGAGTTACAAGGATGGCTCTGTGGTATTTGAGCTTTTTCTAGTTTTCGATTTCAAATGATTAATCATCATAACTTTCTGGATCAATATCAGTATTTTCATTTTTCAGGCAGTGGAAAACTGAAGTAAAGATACTTTTCACTGTTCCCGTAGAAAATGCACAGAGAAGCCGGGCTCGGTGGCTCAGCCTGTAATCCCGCACTTGGGGAGGCTGAGGTAAGTGGATTGCCTGAGCCCGCGAGTTCGAGACCCGCCTGGGCAGGCGAGACCTCCTCTCTACAATAAATAAATAAATAAAATAAAAATTAGCCCAGCGTGGTAGCACGCGCCTGTAGTTCCAGCTACTTGGAAGGCTGAGGCGGAAGGATCACCAGGATCCCAGCAGGTCAAGGCTGCGGTGGCCAGAAGCGTGCCACTGCACTCCAGTCAGGGCAACAGAGTGAGACTCCAACTCAAAAAAAAAAAAAAAAAGAAAGAAAATGCATGGAGAAAGGCAAATGAGGAGGGGCGGGGGGGCGGAGAGAGAGAGAGAAAGAGAAAGAGAAATAGGCCAGGTATAATTCTGATTATATATATGGGTAACTCAGATTATCCACATTTAGATAATTGAATGTAACAGACCAAAAGCCTAGTCTCATATTATGAGGAATGTAAGAATTTGACATCTAGCCTATCTTTATTGACTTTCCTCTTTTCAAAACCTAATGGATTGCTTCCTGCTATAGAGTCTGCCAAAATGCATACAATATTTTAAATATCCAGAGGAGCTTCACATCCATTGATCAGGGTTTATATATTGATTTGTGGCTACGAGAGAACCATACTTTCCACTTCTCTCGGTTGTAATGAAAATGGAATGTAGACTAATTCAAACTGAAAGTAGATATGTAATGACCGAGGGTTGTTTTGGGTTTTTGTGTTTGTTTGTTTTTCCATTTTGGTCTCAGAATGTTGGTTACATTAAGTCATGCTATTTGTTAATGATTAAAATAATAGTCCAAGCCAACTCTGATATTCCCTGAGTCATCCTAAAAATGAAAATACATGTTTTCAGGATCTTTGGTATATGACTGTTAATTGTAGAAGTTTTCATCTGAATCTCCTTTTACAGGAAAGATAGATATTTTCAGGCTTTTAAAATTACACACATATATACACATTATATACATCACTCATATGTTCCCTTCATAGTGATGTGTGTCAGGTTCAATCCAAGGTAAAACAAAACTTATATAGCTTTTTCTCCATAGAAATATATAATCTAAAGCAGAATGATACACATAGTAATGTATTAAGGGCTTATAAGAAAAAGGAAAGAAGAATTAAACAAGTCCAAAATATATAAAAACTAGGTTGTGATGGATTATTGGGAGAGGTGAAATTTGCAGAATTTTTTTACTGATAGAAATAAATAGTTTGAGGAATTGGGGCTGGAATGATATTCTAGACACTCAATAGAAAAGGGCTTAAAAGTTAAAAGAGAGACTTCAGAAGGTAGAAACAGATGACTAGCAGAAATGCCATTTAATAAAGGTGGCCTGTTAGAAGTGTAAGGAACACCCAAGAGGGTAAGAAGACAAATTACATGAAGATAAAAGCTAACTAAAGAAGACATTTGGTCAACCTCTGTGCCTCTGGACAAGATAAAACCTACGCTAACCCTTAACATTTGTCAAAAATCCAATTCTTAAAGTCCTTTAAACTTTTTTTTCATTTAGCAGGTAATTTCAATAGCTTCACAAGTTTCAATCTTTTTGATATGGTTTTTATCAACCTAAATCTTTTTGCTATTATCATTTGAGCTTACTTTCAAGGGAGAGTGGGAATCAACACATTTTGTAAGCTAATCCTCTGAATTCTTAGTCTTGAGAAAACGTATCTCCAACTCCTAAAGTATAAACTGTAAATCAGAATCTTGTTTGACTTCAATTAATGTGAAAATTTTGTTTAGACTAGAAATATAGTAGTCAGGTATTGCTTCTTTCTTTCTTGTTTATCACTGCACTGCTGTATTCTTCATTTTCTCAGATGATGTTATTAGCATAGGTTGTTTTCTTTTGATTTAGATGTGACCAAAATTATCAGTGTCAGATTCAAAATCCTTCTTCGCTTTGCCCATCTGAAATGTGATCTTGATATAGCTGTTGGCATCATGTAAATCCTGAAAGATACTGTTTCTCTTTATAGCTCTGCTTTTACTTTTGTCATCCAATGAAGAGTACATTGACCTTCACATTTCTGTTCAAATTTCTTCACCTCAAATATGTGTTGAGCACCTCTTATGTGCTGGGTACTGTACTAGGCCTTAGAGATATAAGAATTCAGGTCCAAGCCATTGTCATGTTTTATCTAGACAACTGCAACAACCTAAGTGGTTCTCTGCCTTCAGAATGGCTCTCCAATCTTGTCTCCACTCTGCAACCAAAGTGAGTTATCCAAAACAAAAATTTAGTTGTACCCTGCTACTGCTAAACATTTTTCAAATGGCTCCATTTTGGAGACTCCAAATTGAAGTCTCAATCCCTTACCTTGTTTTCTATAGTCCTGCACCATTTCCATCCTCATCCTGCACCATTTCACTCTTACTTTCTAAACATACTAAGTTTCTTTAACTTCCTCAGAAGCTCCACATGGTGCCAGTCACTTGAGCTATGCTAGTCACTTAACTGCTGGATTCTTCTTCATTTGCCTAACTCCCAGTCATCATGGAGTCTCAGCATAAAGGTCATGTTAAAGTAGCGCCACTCCAGGGTTCACAATGTGAGTTGTATAACACCATGTTAGGGTTCCCTGCCTTATGCCTCCATAAGACTTTAATATAGCCCAGTCCAGTTATAATGTATTAGTCAACTCAGACTGACATAACAAAACACCACAGATCGGGTGGCTTAACCAACAGAAATTTAGACTACATCAGAACTGAATAAGTACTTTTGAGTGAATAAAGAATAAGACTTGATCTCTGCACCCCTCAAAAAGCAATAAATCTAGCTTATTAGAAGCATAGCTATAGCCGGGCTCGGTGGCTCAGCCTGTAATCCCGCGCCTTTGGGAGGCTGAGGTAAGTGGATTGCCTGAGCCCGCAGATTCGAGACCCGCCTGGGCAAGCGAGACCTCATCTCTACAATAAATCAAAAAATTAGCCGGGCGTGGTAGCGCACGCCTGTAGTTCCAGCTACTTGGAAGGCTGAGGCGGAAGGATTGCCGGAGCCCAGCAGGTCAAGGCTGCGG
>CAUYQG010005284.1:0-11559 GCA_963574415.1 Tarsius wallacei
GTTTGATATGTCATATAGATTCCTACCTTACATTTACTGAATTTCTAACTCTACCTCAAATCCTGTGAGACTGGGCACGTAATAGGTGCCTGGTAGTGACTGCAATTGTAAAGCTATAATTTAAACAGTGTTTGTATTTAAGCCTGTTAAGCTTCAACTTTTGCAAGGGATGTGAATGCTGAGCAAGCAGCAAGCCCCCTCCCAAACTCCCAAACATTCCTTTACTTAGTTAGATTATAGTAGACCCAGTGGTGCCAGACCCAGCGGTGCCAGCCACCCTCCTGACAGGCAGGCTCTGCGTTATCTCAAACCTGCTGCCTGCTTGCTCAGCATTCACATTCCTTGCAAAAGTTGAAGCTTAACAGGGTTAAATACAAACACTGCTTAAATTATAGCTTTACAATTGCAGTCACTACCAGGAACCTATTACGTGCCCAGTCTCACAGGATTTGAGGTAGAGTTAGAAATTCAGTAAATGTAAGGTAGGAATCTATATAACATATCAAACGTGAGCTAAGAATGTATATAACATATCAAATGTGAGCTAAGAGGGGGTGCATAGAATACAGTGCAGCAGACGTGAGGTAGGGGTTCACAGCAAATATAGTTTTCTAAGTTTTCTTGGGTATTTCAGGGAGTTATAAACTTTCTTAAATTATTTGCAGAATTGCTTGTATGTCCTGTTGCATTCATCACACTTTCAAAAAAGTACAAGGTCAAAAATGAAAAGGTTAGTGTGGCTTTATCTTTTTTGGTTTGTAAGTATGTTTTCTTTTTAGGCAGTCTTTTATTCCTCCCTTTAACCTGAGTCACCTAGACAGAAGTGTACATGTCCAGACAGATGGCAAAGCCCTTGGATATCTGAGGCTCCAAGAATCCAAACCATTGTGGATGACTTAGCCTACAGCAGAAACTGAACATAGTGTTCTTAAAGAAAATCACTGGCCGGGCTTGGTGGCTCAGCCTGTAATCCCAGCACTTTGGGAGGTCGAGGAGTGTGGATTGCCTGAGCCTGCGGGTTCGAGACCTGCCCAGGCAACTCGGTGAGACCTCGTCTCTACAATAAATCAAAAAAAAAAAAAATTAGCCAGGTGTGGTAGCACACACCTGTAGTTCCAGCTATTTGGAAGGATGAGGTGGAAGGATCGCTGGAACCCAGCAGTTTGAGACTGTGGGGGCCGAGAGCATGCCACTGCACTCTAACCTGGGGTTACAGAGTAAGACCCAAACTAAAAAAAAAAAAAAAAAAAGAAAGAAAAGAAAATCACTAAGGAAAATATTTATGCACATTTACTTTTATGGGCATTATGCAAGATGTTGGATTGCACCAAACACAAGTTTTATTTATTTATTTATTTTTCCTTAATGGCAGTGTTTCTCTAAACTTTTGGTTTCTGTTGTACAAGAGAGACTCTCTGAAGCCCAGATAGGGCAGTGTTTCTCCCAATTGCTTAGCCAAAGGCCTCATTAACTAAGATTAGCTAGGATTGCTGCTTTGCAGAGGTTACTTTCACAAATACTAATTTGAAGCCTTTTTGATTTATCATTGTCACTGTCCCTACGATCCCGTTTCTCTGATGCTACCACAAGCCTCTGGGTTTCTGCCTTTTATTCACTTTGAATGTGCTGCAACTTTATGCAAGGGATGTCACAGGACATTGATTGCCCTCAGGAAGCCCTCATCTTGCTCTCTGTCTTGGAGGCGTACAAAACCACCAACTGGGGAAGGGAAAGGTATGCTTCTTTATTTACATCCCAAGAGGCAAAAAAGTGCTAGCAGTTCGTGTTTAAGTCTTAAAGTTGATGTTCCCACAAATAATGACTCTGCTGTTCATTTTCAACCCAGACAGCCTGAAGTTTTATAAATAACTTTGACTTTTCAGTATACAGAATTGTATTTTTCAAACATAATAAAATTATCAGGCCTACTATAGTTTCCATTAGAGAAAAAAAAATTGAAAATACCCGTTTATCGTAATACTATAAGAAAAGGATTGACAGTAGTGGGAAACTGCTGGGGCGTGGGGTGGTAGGGAGGTGGGATTGGCAGTAGGGGGAAACTGCCTGGGGAAGTGGGGGCACATCTCATTGACAAGGGTACCTGTGCAATGAATATTTGTATGCCTAGCCCTGAATTGTACCCCACAATTTTAAAATTAAAAAGTTAAAGGTGAAAAAAGAAAAAAACAAAAAAACCAGAAAAATACCTGTTTAAGGGTCAATGAATCTGAGTCTAAATACAGGTTCTATCACTCACTAGCCTTCTAACCTTCTGAATTTCAGTTTCCTCATCTGTAAAATGATGATAATAGTATGATTATTATGATTAAAGTGTGGGTCAAAGAAACTTATCTTTGCATTATACCTATCTTAGTCTGTTTTGGCTACTATAACAAAACAGACTGGGTGACTTATTAGCAACACAAATGCATCTATTACAGTTCTAGGGCCTGAGAAATAGTAATCAAACCACTGGCAGACTCAGGGTCTGATAAAAGCCTGTTTTCGCTTCTTGGTTTATAGACAGAAACTTCTCATTGTAACCTCACTTGATGAAAGAGGTGAGAAAATTCTCTAGGGTCTCTTTTTTAAGAGTTCTACCCTCATGACCTAATCATCTCCCAAAGGACCCACCTGCTAGTACTGTCACCTTGGGGGTTAGAATTTCAACATAAATTTTGGGAGGAATACAAACGTTAAGATCCTAGCAGTGCCTTAAGCATGGTGCTTGACATTTGGTAGTTACTCACTCGCTGATAGATATTTTTAATACAATTGCTATTATTAAGAATAAAGACATAACTAGATCGTGTTAGCAAGATCTTAGAAAAGAGAAAGTGGGGAGGTGGGGGACATCACAGTGATAACTCTCCTTCTGCAGTTTCTGGGGCTGTCCTGGTTTTACATTTCCCAGTGCCCACCATCCCCTTCACTCTTTTCCTGCCTGGGTGTGCCACTCTGTCTCCTGACAGAGTCTTTGACAGACTGGCAGGAAAGTCGAGCAGTTTGGTCAACTGGTTCCTCTAGGATTGCAGGGCATAGCTTTGCACTTTGATGAGGAATACTTCTGGCTATGTTTCAATTCCTCTAAAATATCAGTCTCACAAACTGTCTCCATGTGGGTGACACTTGGCATACCGTGCTCGGGGCACTGGCAAGTCCTGAAATATAATTTACAGGAGGGACCAGCACAAAGGCATGCTCGCTTCAAAGTGTGTTAGTCCTGAATGAAATAGGCACGGGGAGAACATCTATGGTGCTTCATCTTAGGCATGTGGAGAATTCTCTTAGATGTTGAATGTGCATGGTTAAAACTGAAAAGAGATGTACACTCAACAGTTCAGTTAATCTCACATTTCAGATAGCTGAAGTGGGATAGGATTGGAGATAATGACATGTGACAAAATGTTGCCTGGTGACCTTCCAGGCTATTTGTACATCTGCAATAGTTTGAGGCCTTAAAAATTAACAGTCCTAGCTGTCTTTCCATCCCTTCCCTCTTCTCCTCAAAACAAGCACACACAATCACAGTTCTTAGAGATAAAAACAAAATGTCCCACCAGATGGTCTAAGGTTGAATTGCTTTTATTTTTTGTGGTTGTTGTTTTAGTTTAATTAATTTAATCTTTTTTTATTTTAAAGATGCGGGGTACAATTCAGGAATAGGTATACAAATATTCATTATCCAAGTACCCTTTTTGATGAGGTGTGTGAATTGTTTTTAGGTAATGATCTGCTACAAAGACTCCACTCTAATGAAGAACAAGGTCCGCTTAGAGAAGGCCTTTCCTTATTTATTCCTGGGAACGTCTGCCTCTGGCAAGGCCAGCTCTAGGGAGGTACCAATTATCTGCCATATATTGAAATAAGCACTGAGTTGGTTCTGTGCTAAGAATTATGGACATTTAAAATGGCACATGGTATGAATCCTGACCTTAATAGAGTTTCCATCTTTTCAAGAAGATAAGCCTAACTTTAGCACTGAATTATATGCTTTGTAACAAGGGAGTAGGGGGTATTAAAAAGAGTATTGATTGGGGAATTACATAGATTTGAGGTTGATTCCAACCCAAATAATCTGTATACACTCTCCTAGTCCCTTTTTTTCAATTTGCAAATTAGCTATCTTAATGTCCATCTCACAGAGCTTCAGTAAACGTCAAGTGAGACTTCCAATTTATCTGCTTGACACAGAGTAGTCACTCAAAAATGCTAGGGCAGTTTTGCTTTGTTTTCTTTTCCTATGCATTTATTTTGCTATATGAAGTAGAACAAAGTTTCTCAAATGATCTGTGATAAAGAACCATTCTCTCCCAAATCCCTCTTTCTGTTTCTATCCGTCACAAACCAATGTTCTTGAAAAACACAGCAGAATGAACTATTGGAAAAGGAGAATGAAGAAAATACCAAAGACAAAGAAAATGAAAGCCAACTTTGTATTATTGGATGCAGCATAGATAAAATGATAGCTTTAGGTTTGTAAGCACTTGTCCTCACATTCAGCACCTATTTTTTCCCGTACTGGTGACAAAGGGTCCCTGGGATGACACTAGTCCACAGTTCACACTTGAGTAGCATGACCTGGAAGACAGTGATATGGTCCATATTTAATCTGATTAAAAATAGAAATCACTGAGTTAATCTACTGGAAACCTTTAAGTCAAGCCAGTATCAGCAGAAAGACCACCATCATCTGTAAATTATAACAGAAAACCTGACCCAAGAAAGTAATCATACATACACAGACATCAAGGACACGAGCAGGGAGATATTCAGATGAGAGTTAACAAGAAACAGCACTGGAGATGAAAGAATTAAAGGCTTCCTGGAGATTTATCTCATTCTCTCTCAACCCAGGATACTAGTATTTCCAGAGGAGAGGAAGTGAAAATTTATGCAAGTGAATGCAAAATTAATGGAAGCGAAAATGCATGAATTTTAGTGTTTTAAAGAGTTCCATCCTAAAGTTGCCATTCAGTAATTACTAATAAACCTTTTGCTTTCTTGAGAGGCGGAGATCACTGCGGTTATAGTCTGAGCCTAGACCTCTCTCTCACTGCATCTTACACCTCAGTTCAGAATGGTCTATACAAAATGCATACCTGTGCCTGTCCCTCCCTTGCACACAGCAAACAAGACCTTCATCAGCCTGGTTCTGGCTGACCTCTGTGACTTTAACCCTCCTTCCTACCTCTGAAATTAGACCTGCCTTTTATTCTCCAGTCGCTCTGAAGTCTTGGCAGTTCCCAGCCCACGCCTCACTTTTTCATACCTTTTTGCCTTCCTTTGTTCACGCCCTTTCTTCTGCTTAGCTCAGCATTCACTCCTCCTTGTCTGGCTGACTTCTGGTTATCCTCCAAAAATGAGCTCAGAAAGTCTTCCCTGGACCTCTCTTTCTCAGGCTGAGCTAGACGTCCCCACTCTGTCCTCCATACTTTCCTCTGCGTACCTGGATCACTGAACCGACCGTATTACTCAGAAACCATCTGTTCGTCCTCATTTCTTATTCATCAGCAAATGCCCAATAAGTGTTTGGGAACGGCCCATAACTGAGGTAGCTGTCATGGCTGCGTTGAGAGGCACTGAAGAACAGGACGGCATACTGCTAAGCAAAATGCAAAATTTATTGTGCAAATATGGCTGAGGCGAAGCAGAACCAAAAATCATCAGAAATTCATAAACAAGGTAGAAGATCTCTGTATTCACCGCT
The DNA here is from genome assembly GCA_963574415.1 of Tarsius wallacei. Classification (NCBI taxonomy): domain Eukaryota; kingdom Metazoa; phylum Chordata; class Mammalia; order Primates; family Tarsiidae; genus Tarsius; species Tarsius wallacei. The sequence goes on from CAUYQG010005284.1 coordinate 5,711, forward strand.
GCTATTTCTTTGCCCTGGCGTCCCTTTGATTGAACTTAAATACGTGTGCATCATTTGTAAGTGCAGCCCAGCAAGCACTATCAGCCAGTGAGACAAAGGTCTCTACTTGGAGATAGACAAGAAACATGAGATGCAGGAAGCTTGGTCTGGGATAATGGGCAGAACATCTGGTTTAAATGGAAATTTTGGCCTGCTACTTACAAGCTCAGCAAACTACTGACCATTCTGAGTCTCTGTTTTCTCAACTGAAAACGACATGGTAATACCCTAGGCCACAGGATTATATTGAGGGTTAAATAGAATAGTTTACATAAACACCTAGAACCGTGTCAGGCACGATGAATGGTAGCCATTATGATCAGAGGCAGCTATTTATATTCAATTTAAAAGCTTGTTCAGTGTTACTCTGTGATGCAATTCCTCATAGCCTAATGTTGCATTACCAGAAGATAAAATTTGCAGGAATACATTCTGGAAGGCCCATCAAAGCATGTCTTTACTCATCTTAATCCAGCCCTAGAAACCACAACATGCATCTGACGTTAGGAAGTGCTTCTTAGCCTGTCCCTTATGATGAAGATGTGGAAGATTGTAGTTTTTCCAAATTGTGACAGGCCTTGGAACCCATGCTGAGGGATTAGGATGAAACAAAATAAAGGCAAGGGAAGATGTCAACATGATTTACTGGGGCAAAGTGACTTCATATTGGCATTACAGAGTAGTGTAGATTAGACAGGGATCGACTTATCACAGTTACAGATCCTGAAGCACTTCAGCTAGCTCGGAGGAACGCTAAAGGAGCAAAGCAGAGGCCAAAGACATTCCTCAATTCAACCATGAAAGAGACGTGTTTTTTGCCATCTCCTGAGAAGCTATATGCTCTTGGCTTTTTGTCTAGGTGTCCGGGTTGGTTTTCTTTTTAAGCTATATATTTGGGGGAAAGGAGATATGAACATTTGGGCAGTGGAAAAATGCTTAATTTTTAAAGAAATATGATGGAAAAGACTAAGCTGTGTTAAAAATGTGTATATATATATATGTATGTATGTATCATATATATAAATATATGACTAGAACTGATGTATTAGTGCCCCTGGGTTCCTGTACTCCCACTGTCAACAAAGGTGAACCTAGTTCATCCTTCAAAAGGGCCAAGAGCCACAGGGACAAGTCTACTGAGAACGACTGTCAGTGTCACCTCTCCACCTCCAGGAGCCTGGCCGAAAATTACCAGAGGCAAGACCTGCAAAAAAGAAAAAGAAAAAAAAATTTAATTGGGGTTGCAGTGCTGCTCAAATCCCAGACTTCCTGTAGCAGATCCTGGCTCCAGGTAACTTGGTAGTCCATGAGTACCCTTTTCATGCTACTAAGGGCCATGAAAACTACATAACACACAGAACCCAAACCCTTTCCTATTGTTTCATGGTAAGATTGCCTTCTCTCACTTACCCTGGGGTGAAGGAAATTCTTGCCTTTTCTATTTCTTTCCTGAAGCAGCCCCAGAACTTGTCCCTTGATTTTCAAAAATCACTGCGGCCATCAGGACAAAGAGAGAAGGCCTTCCTGTTGTACACAGAGGAGCTCTGGTTATAAAGTTTATGTTGATGTATTTGCATAATTTCCCTAAGAGAGTTTTGGACTGGAATCCAGTGGGTGGGAACGTGGGTTCTCATCTCTCTGCTTCCTACCTGAGTGTCCTTGGCCAAAATAGGTATAACCCACCTTGCAGAGTGTGTGAAGATTAGACAGAGTGTATGTACATCTCTTTTCAACACAGAGAAAGAGCCAATCAAATGTGGTTCCTTTTCTATGACATAATGACATATGAACATCTATTCGTTGCAGGCAGGTTGCTGGTGAAACCAATGGTGACTTTATTCTCTTAAGACGGTGGCAATGGATGAAGTCCAACTTCTTCAGCTAGAGTGCAGTTCCTTCCAGAGACCAAGGCTCATTTAGTTCCATTTTTCCACGTCCCCCAGTAGTATCCCTCTCCACCCCCTCATCTTCTTTTACAACCTCCACCCTCACCCCATGCTAAGTTACAGCCTCTGGATGACGCTTTTCAATGCTCGCTTTTCCTCTTGGAAAGCTTCCTCCCACGTCTCCATCAGCCCACATCCTGTTCTACTTTCACAGTTCACCCCAACCCTCACATCTTTAATGAATCCTCTCCAGAGTGTTCTGTTCTAGTGATTTTTAACCAGTATGGTATGATCACAGAGGCTGTCAAAAGTGGACATCAGTGGCTGAGAGTTACGTGACCATGGAAGCTGAGAGGATCCCATGTCCTTTGGGACCCATCTTGACCTAGACCATCTAAGCTGCCTGGCCACCCTGATCACCTATAATTTTAACATCCTCTTAGGGGTTATTTAGACTTTTATTTAATTTTATTCAAACCCCTTTTTTAGCACCAGACCCCATTATTTTTAGCAAACATCTCCTAAATCATTAAGGACGTAGAAACCGCGTGCCTGGCTGGACCTTTCTAAATCCATCCTCTCCCCATCTAACCACAGACTTATTTCTATCCTTAATTCCTTCTTTACCATCCCATGTCTACTGCCATGGCTCTGATCTTGATTTGCTCTGTTACTGTAAAAGTCATGCGTCATGTCTGTCTCCCCCACACCTTCAATGTCTCTTTCTCTGTTGACTCTTTTTTCTTAGCATTGAAGCATGATTTACTCTTTTCTGAATTTCACATCTCTTTATCTCAAGTTACATTTTTGGGGGGCTGTTCAGTGACAAGCTTTTAAAAAGAGTCATTGACATGCAGTCCTGCATCCTACCTCATTTTATATACCCTTCCACATACTCATATCAGTCCACTGATATTTCTTTTATTCAAATTTCTCGGAAGACAGCCTGTAAGAGAGAAAGGGACACAGATTTCCAGATTGGGTAGAAGTCAGTCTGAAATTGACCATCTCCACTCATTAGCTATGTGAACTTGGGCAATTTACAAATTTATTTTGTGTCTCAGCATCTTCTGTAATATTGGAGTAACTGTCCCTTCCAGGTAGTCATGGTGAAAATACAAAATAATAACATACATCGAGTGTCATATATAGGCCACTGGACACTGTGGGTCAGTATGAATCTGTCATTCCAATATTATTTTCATACTGTAAACCAGTCCCTTTTTTGAGGAAGCCACTTTGTTTTTACCTTAGTAATGGCCCTTTCTCTTAGATTTCCTTCTGTCTTTTTCTGGTTACTCCTTCTCAATTATTTATTTTTTCCAAGTTTCTATTTTGAAACAAAGGCTAAGTTCTCCACAATTCTGTTGTCTTTGTTTCCTTTGCTTTTTTATATTCTTTACATATCTAGTCTCTGATGTTAGCTAACATTAACTGATTGATAAATACTCAATTTCCATGTCTAATACTGATCTCATGACCTCCATTACACCCACTTACATCACAATTGGGAAGAAGCCCAGGCACAGAATGCCTATTCTCAGCTCAGATCTTTCTCCAGTTCAGCCTACACATTTTCCTGTACACTCTCACTGCATAACAACACAAGTTTTGGGTAGTCATTCTTGATTCTTTCCTTTCCCTAGTCCTCTATATCTAATAAATTATAAAGTTTTTTTTTCTTTTTATCTTACAGATGTAGAATACAATTCAGGGTTAGGTATACAAATATTGATTGTGCAGGTACCATTATTGATGAGGTGTGCCCCTCCCTCCCCTAGCAGTTTCCCTCAACTGCCAATCCCACCCTCCCTTCACCTGGCAGTTTCCCACTACTGCCAATCCCTTTCTTATAGTATTATGATAGTTGTTCAAGGTCCACTCATGAGTGAGAACATATGGTACTCTCTCCTTTGTTTCTGTGATAGAGCACTGAGTATGATCGACTCTAAATCCATCCAAGTTGCTGCTAAATCCATATGTTTGTCCTACTTTATGGCTGCATAATATTCCATCGTGTATATGTACCACATTTTTAAAATCCAGCACAGCTTCAAAGTGCAGCATAGTTGGTTCTATGTTTTTGCTATTGTGACTAGAGCTGCAACAAGCATGTGTGTGCAGGTATCTTTTTTGTAGAATGATTTGAGTTCCTCCGGGTATATTCCCAATAGGGGGACTGCTGGGTCATATGGAAGGTCAATTTCAAGTTCTTTCAGAAACTGCCACACTGTCTTCCAAAGAGGTTGCACTAGTTTGCATTCCCACCAGCAGTGTAGAAGCATTACTTTTTCTCTGCATCCTCGCCAGCATCTGTGGTTGCTTGTTTTATTAATGATGGCAATGCTTACTGGGGTTAGGTGGTATCTCAATGTGGTTTTGATTTGCATTTCTATGATGATGAGTGGGGCTGAGCACCTTTTCATGTGTCTGTTGGCTGCTGTATATCTTCTTTTGGGAAGTGTCTAGTCATGTCTTTTGCCCACTTTTTAATGGGTTTTTTTTCCCCTTTTGGTGCGTTTGAGTTCCTTGTAGATCCTAGATGTTAGGCCTTTGTCAGACATACAGTTGGCAAATATTTTTTCCCATTCTGTGGGCTGTCTCTCTGATCTCTGGATGGTTTCTTTTGCTTTGCAGAAGCCTGTTAGTCTGATGAGGTCCCACTTGTCTATCTTATTTCTTAAGGTATGGGCATTGAGGGTTTTGAACAGGAATTGGTTGCTGGTTCCAATTTCCATAAGGGTATCTCCTGCGTTTTCTAAGATTCTTATAGTTTGACGTCTTATGTTTAGGTCTTTGATCCATTTAGAGTTAATTTTTGTGTGCGGTGAGAGGTAGGGTCCTGTTTCAATCTTCTGCATGTGATCAGTCCGTTTTCCCAACACCATTTACTGAATAGGTTCTCTTCTCCCCAGTGGTTGTTGGAGGCTTTGTCAAAGTGAGTTGGTTGAGAAATTGAGGCTTTGCTTCCGGAATTTCTATCCTGTTCCGTTGGTCTATGTGCCTCTTCTTGTACCAATACCAGGCTGTTTTGATTACTGTAACCTTATGGTAAAGTTTGAAGTCTAGAAATACCTCCTGCTTTGTTTGTTTTGCTGAGGATTGTTTTGGCTATTTGTGGTCATTTATGTTTCCATATGAATTTCTGTATTGTCATTTCCAGGTCTGAGAAGAATGATGGTAGTAACTTAATGGGTATTGCACAGAATCTGCAGAGTGCCTTTGGTAGGATGGCCATTTTAACAATGTTGATTCTTCCTATCCATGAGCATGGAATAATTTTCCTTTTGTGTGTGTCTTCTTGGATTTCTCTGAGCAGTGTTTTATAGTTCTCATTGTAAAGGTCTTCCACTTCTCTAGTTAGGAAGATGCCAAGTATTTTTTGGGGGGAGGGGGGTGGCTTTTGTGAATGGGACTATGGGACTATGCCTTTAATTTGGGTCTCTGCCTGCTTGTTGTTGGTGTTTGGGAATGCAACTGTCTTTTGCACGTTTATTTTGTACCCTAAGACTTTGCCAAAGTCCTTTATCAGTGCAAGCAGGTTATTGATAGATTCTCTTGGATTTTCAAGGTATAGGATCATATCATCAGCAAAGTAGGATAACTTGACTTCCTCTTTTCCTTCTTGGATACCCCTGATTTCCTTCTCCTGTCTAATTGCCCAAATGAGGACTTCCAACACAATGTTGCACAAGAGGGGCGAGAGTGGGTAGCCTTGTCTTGTTCCAGTTTTTATGGTAATTGTTTCCAGTTTCTGTCCATTTAGCAACATGTTAGCAGTGGGTTTATCATAGATGGCACTTTCTATTTTGAGGTATCTTCCTTCTATACCTAGGTGTTTGAGGGTTTTTACCAAGAAGGGATGCTGGATTATATCAAAAACTTTTTCTGAATCTAATGGTATAATCATGTGGTTCTTGTTTT
>CAUYQG010005285.1:0-31964 GCA_963574415.1 Tarsius wallacei
TCCAGCTACTCGGAAGGCTGAGGCAGAAGGATCGCCGGAGCCCAGCAGGTCGAGGCTGCGGTGGCCGGGAGCGGCCACTGCACTCCAGTCTGGGCGACAGAGTGAGACTCCAACTCAAAAAAAAAAAAAAAAAAAAAAAAACTACATTGAGATACCACCTAATTCCAGTCAGGATGGCCATCATCAATAACTCAGAAAACAACAGATGCTGGAGAGGCTGTGGGAAAAAGGGAACACATCTACACTTTTGGTGGGCGTGTAAACTAATACAACCTCTGTGGAAAGCAGTTTGGCGATTCCTAAAAGATCTAAAAATCTACCTTTCATACGACCCTGCAATCGCAATCCCCCTACTGGGAATACCCAAAGGAACTCAAATCACTCTATGAAAAAGATACTTGCACATGCATGTTTATTGCAGCATTGTTCACAATAGCAAAAACATGAAACCAACCATGCTGCCCATCAAAAAAGGATTGGATTTAAAAAAATGTGGTACATATACACGATGGAATATTACACAGCCATAAATAAGGACAAAATTATGAGCTTCGCAGCAACTCGGATAGACTTAGAGCCTATAATATGGAGTGATCTATCACAGAAACAAAGAACTGAGTATCCCATGTTCTCACTCATAGGCAGATCTTGAACAATTATCATAAGACTACAAGAAAAGGATTGGCAGTAGCGGGAATCTACTTGGGGGGGAGGGGGGGAGCACACCTCATCAACAAGGGTACCTGCATAATGAACATTTGTATTCCTAACTCTGCATTGTCCCCACATCTTTAAAATAAAAATAAAAAATAAAATAAAATATTGGGAAAAAAGACTATAGGTACGCCTCTTTCAAACTCTCCACCCCTTTCTACCTGCTGAAACCTGGAAGTAGCAGGGGCACAGCTTCAAGCATGCAGGTGATGACAGTCCTGGGGATGATGGAGTTACAATAGGGAAGAAATGTGTTCCATGGAAGACCTTGTGGAAAAACACTCCTCTCCTTCCTCAGCTGCTCACACCGGGGCTAAGTGACAATTACAGGTGTATGTTCTTGAAACCGCTAAAGCTTTGTGTCTCTTTGTCACAGCAGCTGGGCCATTCCATTATCAACAACATGAGAATAACACATCCCACATCTGGAGAGCAGGTAATTCTAGAGAGGAGCCGAAGTGAAGGACATTGGATCATTTGGTGCCATAAAAGAGAGACTGAACAGGATCTTCAATGTTTGATTTCTTTAAGAGAAATGCAAAAGCAACTGTGACAGTTTTAAGATGCTGGGTTGTAGGTACACCGATATTTATTATATTATTTTTGATTCTTGTTTTGCATATTTGAAATAAATAATAATAAAGCTGAAAGGGGAAAAAAAGCAATTAATGGACTGTATTGTCTAGATTCTGACTTAAGGATAATCTCAATTCAGCTGCTCAGAAATCCCACCGGGAACGGTTTTACATTTAACTTGGATTTGCCTTCCTGGCTCCAAGATAACTACCAGCATCTCCTGGGTTTTATGCAGCCTCACTCATTACAAATGGAAAAGATCATCTTTGCCCTCAGTAGGTAAAACATTTCTTCATCAAACATTTACCAAGATCTTATCATTTGCCAAGCACTAGTGACACAGAAATGACCCTGAGACATGATTGCCTGCATGGAAAAACTCCAAGTCATCATCCTGGAACATCTACCTTTTTTTTTTTCTTTTTGCATGAAGATTGTTTTTAAAAATGTTCGTATTATGCAATTTATGATGCATGTTGGGCAACTGACTTAGAATTGGCATCCATCCTTCCTTAGCCTAGTCTTGTGTGTTCATGAACGTGAGATGTTCACACTTGGCTTTTGTTCCTCCTCTCTTCTGCTTTCAAAACCCTTTCTTCCTTCTCCATGAGGGCTCATTTACATGTTTCTTCAAAGCCCTCTCGGGATTACCAAGAAATGAGACACAGAGGCAAGTCAGTGACAGGGTGACTCCTCTTCAAATCATGTCATTGCTTCAGAGTCAGAGCTGCTGGATGTCATTCCCAAGCACATGTGTTGCTCCCTCCTTTGTGTCCCCATAGTACTCTGTTGATATCGTCAGAATAATACTGATATGTTAAATCAAATAAGCAGGAGGCCATTAGCCTGAGGTTATCTATGTACTTTGAGTTCCTACATAATAAACCACAACTCAATTTCGCATGCAAACAAACAATGCGAATTTAGGAATATAGAAAACAGCTGATTTTCAGCCAATCACCTGCAGCCAATGCATGGCTCCATCCTCAAATATGGCAGCTGCCTGGATGTAGCCAAATCAGGTGCTTTCTCTCCTCTGCTGCTGTGTCTGGCTTATATAAATTCACTGCTCACACTGCTGGACTCTCCGAACCTCTTCTGGGTCTGAGTACTGCCTGATTTGTGAATCATTTTTTGCTTAAATGAATTCTGCTAAATTTAATTTGCCTAATGTTTTCCTTTGAACAAGGCAAATAGCATGTGTGTGTGTGTGTGTGTGTGTGTGTGTGTGTGTGTGTGTGTGTATAAAAAATGACGTGGATTATCTTATGCTAGAATTTAGGTTTCTTTCTTTCTTTTTTGAATTGGGATCTTACTCTGTTGCCCAGACAGGAGTGCAGTGGTATTATCACAGCTCACCACAGCCTGGACCTCCTGGACCCAGGTGATCCTTCTGCCTCAACCTCCCAAGTAGCTAGGACTACAACCGGCTAATTTTTAAAAACGTTTTTGTAAAGATGAGGTCTCATGTTATCCAGGCTGGTCTCGAACTCTTGGGCTCACGCAATCCTCCCGCCTCCACCTCCCAAAGTGCTGGGATTACAGGAGTGAACCACTGCGCCCGGTGACTTAGGTTTCTTGTTGATAAGAAATCTCTATTTTTCACCTTTAAATTTCAGTCCTCTGTCTCATAATAAACACTTGCAGGAGAGAATACTGACTGCCTATCCCGTATCAGTTCGTCTCTTCTTCCTCAGTAACAGACTCATGTTGGCATATTATGCTTATTAAAAATCTACGTTTCCTACCCTCCCTTGCAGATAAATGTGGCCAGTGTGCAAATGGATGCTTTAGGATAGATATTTTAGAAAAAAAAATATTTAAAGGGGACTCACTCACCTGGGAGGCATCTTTCTCCTCTTCTCTCCTTCTTTTGTCTTTCTGCTCAGAATTTGAATATAATGGCTGACACGCTGGCAGCCGCATTGAGATCCTGAGACAACTTTGAAGATACAAGCCCTGTGCTAACATGGTAGTTCAGAAACACAAAAATGCAGAAGAAAAGGACATTCACAGAGTCACCATTGTACTGCTGGGCCATCTACCCCTGTATCTACCGCTATACTCTCAGTATGAGAGAAAAACACTTCTCTCATTTTTAAGTCACTGTCGCTTTAGGTTCATATTGCTAGTAGATATATCTAATTATAACTGATATGAAGCTCAATAAATGTTTGCAATTAAAGCATAATTTTCAGAATAACTGAGCATGGGCAACCCACCCCACAGATTGCAGGTCGCCAGGCTGCAGGCTGAATTTAAAAATGAGGCAGTTTTATTTTATTTATTTATTTATTTTTGAGTTGGAGTCTCACTCTTGTCGTCCAGGCTGGAGTACAGTGACACGCTCACACCCATTGCAGTCTCGATCTGCTGGGCTCAGGCGATCCTTCTGCCTCAGCCTTCCGAGTAGCTGGAACTACAGACACACGCCACCACGCCAGGCTAGTTTTTACGATTTATGGTAGAGACGAGGTCTCGCCAAGTTGCCCAGGCTGGTCTTGAACTGCTGGACTTGAGCAGTCTTTTTGCCTCGGCCTCCCAAAGTGCTGGGATTACAGGCTGAGCCACCGTGCCCGGCCGAGGCAGTTTTATTTATTTATTTATTTTTATTTTTATTTATTTATTTTTTTGAGTTGGAGTCTCACTCTGTTGCCCAGACCGGAGGGCAGTGGCCGCTCCCGGCCACCGCGGCCTCGACCTGCTGGGCTCCGGCGATCCTTCCGGCGATCCTTCCGCCTCGGCCTTCCGAGTAGCTGGAACTACAGGCACGTGCTACCACGCCCGGCTAATTTTTTGATTTTATTGTAGAGATGAGGTCTCGCCAAGTTGCCCAGGCGGGTCTCGAACCCGCGGGCTCAGGCAATCCACTCACCTCGGCCTCCCAAGGCGCGGGATGACAGGCTGAGCCACCAAGCCTGGCTGGCAGTTTTATTTTTAAGTATTAACTTCCAACATTAGAAAGCTGGGTAGTTTTATAAAACATCTGAAATTTTTTTGAAGCTGCAAAGGCTTAGCAGCATGGGACCCACTCTCTTGTCTAGCATCAGTTGACAGAAGCAAAAGGTGTCCGTCTTTCTGCCTGGGGCCAAGTGTCTCCTTTTCAGCTGCAGCTTCACCCACCCGGCTTCCCTGTTCTATGGGAGCTGCTTGGGTCCCTACAGGCCCTTGAGCGTGTGGCCCCTGTCTGAGCTAATGTCAAGTCCAAGTAGGTTTCCAGCCTCAGGGTTGCATGTCATTTACTCTGTCCGATCAAAGACATCCCTTATCATCGAGTGTCTACTTTACCTTGTAGAAATACACCCAGCTTCTGTTGGGCAGGCCAAGGTCCAGGATTTTAGTTGACAAAATGCTTTTAGTGCTCACATTTGTTAAGTGAGTGCAAAACTGACCATAAATCAGAATTTCCCAGTTATGACTATTATTTTTTTGAAACTCAGATCCGGAGATACACCAGACAATTTCCTTTTTTTTTTTAGATGAGAAAATATAGTTCATGCAGAAAGTAAATGGGGGTGGGGGGATTCACTTTCCCGAAACAGGGGATGGGGCCAAAGCCAGGAAACATGGCGATGGTCATAGCTCAAAGAGCACGTGGCCCCACCACAGTCTAGTAAGGCAGTGGCAGCAATGGCCTGGCAATTCAGAGAATTTCTAAAACAAAACTCAAAGAATGTAAGAGGTCAACTGACCTGTGGAGCAGGGTGTGGCAAAACGGGGCTGTGTGGTACTTGGCTGACCGCATCAGTAGATCACAGCCACCAGCACCCAATAGCTCATGACCGAGAGACAAGACCATCCGAGGTCATTTTAAAATCAATTATATATATATAATGTGTATGTGTGTGTGTGTGTGTAACAAAGAGAAAGAAGAAAAGGAGAAATAGAAAGGGAAGGGTAAGAGGATGGGAGAGGTGAAAACAGAAGAAGGAACAACTCCCAGAATGCTGCAGCCAGAATGGTGAAGAGAAGGCTCTGTTGGCAGTTAGGCCAGGAGTGGGGAAAAGCCCACGGAACAATAGGCAGCCATCTCTAAACAGCTGACGTTCTCTGAAACGAGCAGAGACACATCCATAGACACTTCCACAGGTATTGGCTTAATATGTGTCAAGCACTGCCCTGGGTGGCAGAAGCAGAGCAGAAAACCAAACATGAGCCTCTGGGTCCAGGTGTAACATAGAGCCCCAAGGACAGACAGGCAAGAATCTCATCAACAGGTAAACTTGTGATGTCAGACGGGGGTGAAATGGTCTGAGGTCTTATCAATGTCAACAAGATAGATTCTACGAAAAAATTCCTCTATGAGTGGCATGCGGTGCAAGGAAAGAGCGTCCCTGCCCTTAAATGTCAGTGATGTATTTAAGTCAAACCAGGCATACTGTAGATGCATGCAAGTTTGGGATGCAGGGATTAGACTAGACAATTTTGTGAGGCCAGTCAACCTTGAAACTCAGTCATCCTTTGTTCTCTGCCTCTCCATTTGCAGTATCTCTTCGCTTCACAGAAGTTTTCAGAATCGATGACAGTGAACTCCATAGTGAAAGAGATTCAATACGTGGAAGATCTTCCATACAGCCTTGTACTGGGGCAACCAACATGAACTATTAAACAAGTGCTCGCCTCTGTACATGCATTTCTTATCAGTGTTTAAGTCTTTGGATGAAAAATTTTTTTTGTTTTGTTTTTGTTTTTGAGTTGGAGTCTCACTCTATTGCCCAGACTGGAGTGTAGTGGTCGCTCCCGGCTACTGCAACCTCGACCTGCTGGGCTCTGGCGATCCTTCCGCCTCAGCCTTCCAAGTAACTGGAATTACAGGCGCGTGCTACCATGCCCGGCTGATTTTTTTATTTTTTTTTATTGTAGAGATGAGGTCTTGCCAAGTTGCCCAGGCGGGTCTCGAACCCGCAGGCTCAGGCAATCCACTCAACTCAGCCTCCCAAAGCACGGGATTACTGGCTGAGCCACCGAGCCCGGCTGAAAAATATGTTTTAAGAAATGTGTATTCAAGACATGGGAATACTGGAAGAAAGGATATCGAGTCTGTAAATATTAAATACAATGATTGCTGTAGGTACAGAAGTTCGAAAACAGTATGACAGTCACATCTGAGCCATTCAGCATGTTACTACAGAGAACACAAGAGAAACAATGAATCAGAGACAGTAAAAACTCCATTTAAGGTCAAAAGTGCCATGGCGAGCATATTTTGGGATGAAAAACAAATATCCCGTTGTATGTTCATCTTTTCACGACTTACTATTTCAGCAACAGTGGGAAACTTTGAAATCACTTATGTGGGGCTCTTTGGTCAGTAATGATCTCTATGTTCACGAGGGAAATCTTTTTTCCCAACCCGATGCTTTATGGCCTAAGTCATATGATAACTCATTTTTTTTTCCTAGCAATGTCAGTTCTGAAAGCGTGTGGGATTCTGTTTCTTTAAATTTGGTACATACACAAAGTGAAGAATCTTACATTCCTCCTTTACACCCTGGCATGAAAACTAAATGCATAAAATGTTTGACCTTATAAAAGAGTGTTCTCCTTTGAGTTATGGATGAGGTTGTGGGGAGGAAGAAGAGGACTAAAATACAGCAAAGAAAAATCATCCCTCTCTACAGTCTCATTTTTCAAAGTGCTGAAGTTCCCAAACAGTCTGACGAGGAACCTACAAGCTTTCTCCCCAACACAAATTTCTCTTCCAGCTTGAAATCAACCTGAGGGATTCCAGGTTTAAAAGAAATCTCTGTCTCTATCCTTCTTTGTGTGTGTGTGTGTGTGTGTGTGTGTGTGTGTGTGTGTGTGTATGTGTATGCTCGAGAGGATTCCACAATTCTACTATCAATGGCAGGTCATTGGCACTCCCCTTAGGACTAAGTGACATTTTAGGGAGCAATCCTGCCATTCTACTAAGTCCCTGGTTTGGACTTAGCACCTCATCGGAATAGTGACGACCCATCTGCATTGGGCATAGTCAAAGTGCTTGATCAGTTACAGTGGTCCATTTGAGACCTTGTCTCCTCGTGGACATATTGAGTTTCTCCACACAAAAGACAAGCAGTGCAAATCAGACAAGAAAGGATCCCTTATGATATAAGAGTTGTTCCTTATTTGAAACTTAATGGGAAGCCAGAGCCCCAGAACACGAAATCCAGTGTAGCCAGAGAGGTTTTCTTTTGTTCCTGCAGGCAGCAAGACGATGCCTCCAATTTTAATAAATCACTCATGTTCTCATGTCAAAGGGGAAACTGATTATAAATTTTTATATATTTCAGGTCTCCTAGGACAAAAACAAGTCCTGGGAAGAGAGGAACATATTTTGGGAGGTTCCCATGAACTCTTTGGGACCAGAAGCGCTCCCCATAGGAAGCTATTGCTCCCTGGATTGGAGCCAAAGACACAGCTCCCAAAATGTCCGACAGCATCCAGGGTGAGAGCTGGGGAGAGAATAATCTGAGCACACTAACTATTGTGCATCTGGGGAGACGGAGTCACCTGGGTGTCAGAGCTTGTGATGTGACCACTGGGTGAAAGGAGTGCTTTTTTGGGACAGAATTCAAACCTCAGGTGCTTAATTTTTACAGGCAAGATCTCTGCTCAGTCTCACATAAAGAAAGGAGCGGTGTATTTCTAAGTACATACATGCACTTAAATACTCGGCTGTATATATTCCTTACTTCCTTAAACACTATAATTTAGATTCTGACTCGGACAATTAAAAAGATATTTCTAAGCATGACCTGCCAGAATCCTTCAGAAGATTTCTTCCATTATATCAGTGGATTCATTGTGCTGAAAAAAAGTCCATCTCTGATGGACTCTGGGTCTGCAACGTGCACACCAGGTGCTTGGAGTGCAGTGGTGCATGGCCAGGAAGAAAGGAGTGTGCCCAGTGTTTGGCATGAGGAAGGGCTGGCTTTAGGGAGCGGTAGCACGTCTGTTTCAGTCCCTTCCCTCCCCTCACCCGCTTTCTCTTTTCTTTACCTACAATTGCACTCAATTTTCATTTCATTTCCAATAGAAATTGGAGATGGCACTTAGGAGTTAGTGCCCCTGAGAACAGCCCTTGATGATGCTGGCGGATAAATACCCTGGCTCCCTTGTCTCTCGGGTAGGGGTTCCTCGTGGTTCCCAGTGCTCCTTCCCCCATGGAATTGCTTCCTCCCCCACTTTTAGTGTTTCCCTTCCCTATGCCAGTCTTTGGCCCTCTCCCAGATAAACCCTCTCACCTCCAAAATAAACTGCTTGAACCTGGATCTTGAGCTCAGTGTTAGCTTCTGGAGGGGAGAGACCCAAAGTAAAACACACGTCTTCTGGGCACTGAAATGTTCATACCGATCATCACTGTGTGTTTCTTTGTCTGACTCCTGATGCAGTTCCCCATCATCTTCATGAAGTCCTGAGTTGCCTGGCTTTGCTGAGTCCAAGCTGACCCATGTTTTGCTAAGTGTCAACCTTTTACTAGAATTTAGCCTGAGCATAAACATATAGACAATAGAAGACGTCTGTGCATTGGGGTGATCAAAACGAGTGTTTCTTTTCCTTAAGGAATTGGCAAGAAGGCCAGGAGGCTGAGAGGTCCACCTTTGCACCAGTCATGGGCACATCTGGGTTCTTCACCTCACCTTGTCGTGGTCAGCCTTCCCCTTCCGAGTATCCCTCGTGTGTCCCACACATTGGCTCTGAGGTTGGTCACCTCCTCCTTTTGGGATCCTAATCCTAACCCTAACCCTAATAATTTGTGGTACCCTGCCCTCCAAACGGACATAATTGTATTTATAGTTTAGAGAAAATACAAAGACAAGTTCTGAAAGTAGCCTTAAAAGAAATGCCCTTTGCTTCGACATAACGACATCAAAATCAAGCGGGACTGTGCAACCAGAGCCATGAGTTTTATGAAAGCTACTTTCCTTTCACATCATTTGTGTTGAGAATGCTGCACTCATGATCATGTAACATTATTACAATCATGAAATAACATCACTACATTCGTGATTAACATTACACAATAAAAGGCACATCTTCACATGTTGAATTAAGAAAATCTGAGCCGGGCTCGGTGGCTCAGCCTGTCATCCCGCGCCTTGAGAGGCTGAGGTGAGTGGATTGCCTGAGCCCGCGGGTTCGAGACCCGCCTGGGCAGGCGAGACCTCATCTCTACAATAAATCAAAAAATCAGCCGGGCGTGGTAGCGCGCGCCTGTAGTTCCAGCTACTTGGAAGGCTGAGGTGGAAGGATCGCCGGAGCCCAGCAAGTCGAGGCTGCGGTGGCCGGAAGCAGCCACTGCACTCCAGTCTGGGCGACGGAGAGAGACGCCAACTCAAAAAAAAAAGAAAATCTGAAAATCAAAACAGTAGAGGATACATTTAAATCAAGCACTTAATTCATAAACCTTGATAAAATAACAGCCTATTCCAGTTTCTTCAAAGGTTGGTTAGCTTTTTGTACGCATGGTCAGGAAGGGCAGAACAAAATGGAAGACAAGATTTGGAAACACGACCAGAATTTAAGATGCCGAAGCCCCTCTGTGGCAGTCTTTGGTGTTCCTAGCTGCAGTTGCCCACTGCTCCTCACACGAGCAAGATACCGACTCATGCATCTGCTATTTGCATTTGCTATATGCCAACGCCTTGGTGCTGTGGATCTGCAAAATACCCTGCGTGGTTGTGACTTGCAAGCTTAGCGGCCTCTCCCCACCTCTCCCCTCTCCAAGCTGTTCCTGGGAAGGTGATGTTCTCACTGAGGACAATGAGGAGCCATTGAACCATTGCTCGAAAACAAATGAGGGACAAGATGAAGGGCTGGGGAGATATCCCCCCCTTAGAGGCAGAGACCAGCTTACAAATCGCCAACGGCATTTAGACCATATTGAAATTATGGTCTAAATGGAGGAATGGCCAGAAACAAAAAGCAATTGTATCTTCTCAGAAAAATAGGTGGTTACTTCAGGGATGATCAATCAATCGTCACTGATGATGATGATGAGTACCATTTTTCGAATATCTACTTTGTGCCAACCACACTAGGTATTTACTTAATGTTTTCTCCAATTCCCTTCCCCCACAAAAACCCTCAAAGGGAGGATATGTTCTTCTTTCCTCCCCTCTCTCACTCCCTCCTCTCTCTCTCTCTCTCACCCTTTCCCTCCCTCCTTTCAGTGCCCCTTCCTCCCACTCTTTTTTTTTCTTTCTGTAACTGAAACTACCAAGACTCTGAGAAGTTAGGTTGTTTGATCAAGGTCACAGCTACTTCATAACAGAGCTGGGATTTGAGCCCAGATTTGTCTGGTTCCAAAATCTATACTCCGTCTTATATTCCTTGGAAGATATGAGTCTTTGTAGCTTTAAAAAAAAGGGCAAAAATGTACATACATCTGGAAAATGCTTTTAAGAAGAAGAACATCTATGCAGGAACTTTTAAAAATAGAGTTTGAGAATTCTTTTGTCATGGTGACATAAAAACACAAATTACTGGCATTTCTGCATTTGAACTTCTGAAAAATTCACAATAGTTACTGAAAACATACTGAGACAACTGACCTTTAAAAAATAAATATTTTATCTTCCTTTTCAGGCAACTAATAAATTCATCCACTCAACAAATATTTATTGAATAGATACCATGCATAAGGCCTCTTACAATAATTGATTTTGCAAAAGGTCTTGCATCCGAGAAATACTCTCAGTTGAGCCTCCCACAAGGTCTTTTTTTAAAAAAAGGAGGAATTTTGGAAAGCAATATAGTTTTATAAGAGTCACTCTAGCCACATGAGAAGTACTTGGAGATTTTAGCCCTTGCCTCATGCAGTATACAGATAGGGGTGCAGTAGCACGATCGTGGTTCACCGCAGCCTCACCCTCCTGGGCTCAGACAATCCTTCTTCCTCAGCCTTCCGAGTAGCTGGGACTATAGGTGCCTGGCTAATTTCTTGTTTTTCTGTAAAGATGAGGTCTCACTATGTTGCCCAGGCTGGTCTCGAACTCCTGGACTCAAGCAATCCACCCAACTTGGCCTCCCAAAGTGCTGGGATTCCAGGCATGAGCCACCTTGCCTGGCCAATATTTAAAAACTTAATTCAGTCCAGTTTAAATTCTGACTTCCAATTCGCACAAACGAGACTCAAAACCAGCTTCTAGGACCTGCTTATGGCAGAGAAAGGTAAGGCCTACTTGCAAGATAGTAATCATTATGGCCACACAGAAGAATTGCCTTATATTATTATGTATAACAACTATACTAGTCTACTATGGGCATTTTCTCTGTAGTCTACTTATTCTTCTGTGAATAAAAAAATTGCCTCCTGTGAGCACTGCATGCATTTATTTTCCCAGTAAGGAACAAAGATTTACTGGGGAAAGAGGAGGAGCAGGACTAGGTCATTTGAGTTCTATCCTCACTCAGCACAACAGGTTTGATTTGATCGTTTCTGCTGCTACAGGGACTTCCACAGAAAGCGGTGGCTACAGACCAGAGCTGCCGACCTTCCTCTCCTTGCTGCATCTGCCCAGGGAAAAAGCCAAGACCACTTGCTGGGTCTCAGTTCTCTCGGTCAAGGAGGCCTCTCGCTGTCCAAAGCCTTGGAAAGAAGCCTCCTTAGAAATAGCTCTCACCCACCCCAGCTCCTAGCAAAAGACAAAAAGCATCTGTCTCGCACTCCCTGGTTCGGGTCTTTATTCCTGTCTGCAGGATGAGCAGTGGCGCCCGGGGCAATGTTGAGAGGTAAGGACGCAGCAGGCTTTCTCTTGGTGTCCCCGTGGCCAGACATCGCCAGCCCATCCCCACCGTGTCCCAAGCAGTTGATAAAAGCTCATGTGAAGGGCCTCCAGCGGTGGTTTCCACTCCCGCTGCCAACCCAGTGGCCAGGAAATGAATTCTAAAGCATCAGCTTAAGTTCAGTGCTGTCATTGCAGCTATATATAAACAATGCTTGTAATTTTAGGCATCCAAAAAAGTAAAATAAGACAAACAATGAAAAAAATATATACAAAGAAACCATTGACTTTTGAGATGAAGTTGACGCACATGGTTTTATTCTAACTCAAACTTCACTTTTCATGGATGATAAAACTGAGACAGCAAGGAGCTGAGTGGCTTTTCCAAACCACATCACCAGTTAGGATTAAATTAGCTTTTAGTGCGGCTCCTCTTAGTCTCCAGGGCTCCTCCAGATCACTCCATAGTAGTTAAACTCCAAGGCAGTTAAACTGACTTTGGGCCCTTTCGGGGTGATCGACTTCACTGTGAGCTACCTGCTTTTAGTTCCTTTTCCAAGCATATTAACTTCTGCCCACAGCCTGCTAAATATTTGCTGTACAGAACTGGATTTAAGAACGCCATGAATTATTCTCTTATCATAGGAGTTAGACTCTGAAACAGAACCAGTTGAATGGGTCCCCAAACTTGTTTCTGTCCATTGTCCTTGTTGCTATCGCTATCTAATGAAATACATTATATGGATCAATGGAAAATGAATTTAGAAAGGGAATTTTCTCTATAAAAATTAAGTTAAGGGCCAGGTACGGTGGCTCACATCTGTAATCCCAGCACGTTGGGAGGCGGAGACGGGAGGATTGCTTGAACCTAGGAGTTTGAGACCAGCCTGGGCAACATAGTGAGACCTCACTTCTACAAAAAAAATTTAAAGAATTTGCCGGATGTGGTGGTGCATGCTCATGCCTGTAGTCTCAGCTACTGGGGAGGTTGAGGAGACCATCACACTTAGTGATCTATCACAGAAACAAAGATCCAATACTGCATGTTCTCACTCATAAGTGGGACCAGAACATTAATCGCAATAGCACAAGGGAGAAATCGGCTGGCACGGGACACTGCCAGGGGAGGAGGAGGCCACGTAACAACACAAAGAATACCTGGTCCTAAACCAGGAGAAGTGAGGATCGGCTGGAGGCTCAAACTTCACCTTCATGTAGACTACTTATGTACCTATATATAAAAGTTAACTTAAATGCTTTGAACACTCGTAGGAGAAATGTACAGCTTTGGAAACAATAATCTTAAAAATCGAGAGTGATTTTGCTATCTGCTTGGTTTCACTGGCTTTGACTTAAGATCCTCCTCCCTTTAAGAAAAAAATTAAAACCACAAATTATAAAACAGGCGTGCTGTTGTGGCTCATGTATGAAAGACAGTAGAAAACTCCAGTTAGCTGACCCCCAAACCAAAGCCTAATCTTTGATCTTCTGTCAAAGGTTGGCAAATCAATTTAAATGTGCATGCTCTGAGTTAAACTATGAAAAGGATGTATTTTGGGGGTAGTGAATCTCTAAAATGTCTGACTTTTATGACTGATCCACCAGGTATTTGCCATGCCATATAAGATAGCAAGAAAGCTTCTGTGAAAGTTAGAAAGGCATACATGTATTTCAAAGGACAAAAGGTTAAGACCTTTTGCGACCCCTACATGACTAAAGCCGCCATTTTTGTTGCTAAACCCAGAACACTTAGGAAAGTATTTTCCCATACTTGCTTCTTCTTGGGCTTTTTAAGAACGGATAGCATAAGTTTTGCTCCATTTGTTATGTTCTTGTTTTCTGAAGATCACCCGAAGTGCTTGTGACACATACAATTTCTGTAAACTGCCAGGGATAGAAGCAGTTCACTATAAGATGAATACTTCTGCTACCCAGCCCCCAAAACTTTGTTTCCATTCACCTTTTTTCTGGTGATCTCATTCTAGGAAAATGACCCCCAAAAACAGTAAAAAATAATAGAATTAGCTGATCGAATGGTGCTTGAAGACACAGTCATTGGTCAGTCTTGTTATCACTTAGGTAAACTTCAAATCTTGTGCCAGAATTCTCTCATCTCTCTGCATAAGAATTCTACATTGGAGTGCCCAACATTTTGGCTTCCCTGGGCTGCATCGAGCGAAAAGGAATTGTCTTGGGCCACACACAAGTTAGTGAAGATATATATAATAAGTCTTTAAAAAAAAATTTTTTTATTATAAGGTTTAGAGAAATGAGAACAGTATATAAACTAGTGGGAAATTTGACCTTGTTTTTGTAAAACTATCAATGCCTGGTCGATGGCAGTGGTCCCAATTCTTAGTGAGTTCTCTAGGTGCTCTTCAGAAATGTTTGTTCAAATTTTGCTCTTTGTGTGCTTCATAATTGAAAACAGATGCTCACAAATGTATGTGCTGCTTAAAAGCGATGTCATCAAGTGTGATTGAGAATTTCAAAAATGGAATTACACATGAGGTCATGAAGTAAATAAACGGTAAAAAACACATGATGGCAAAACTTTTTGCGGGGCTGCATTACTGGCTGTCCTAGTCCACATGTGGTTCATGGGTGGCGAGCTGAGCATGCCTACCCTACATCACTGGAAAAGTACATGATCCCAACTCAGATAAAACTGGCACCTTTTAGCCCTTCGGTAAGATGCGGTACTTAAAAAACCTTCAACATTCCCACAAAATTATTTTAGGTATTTTAGAGCTTTATTGAAGCCTTTCAAACTCAGCAGAATACAAAACATTTTCTCCAGTCTTCCCAAAGTCCCGTTGGTCACAACAGGAAAACTGGCCTCCTGTCCTTTCTCAGCACTCCCAGTGAAGCATCAGAAGTCACCTAGACCTCTCAGGTTCTTTTTTCCATCCCTTTAACTAGCTCTTACTAAGAATCCCTTATAGTCTTTTCTTCCAGTGACTGTCTACTCTTTCCGACACAAATCAAGCAAGACAGGATAGATGCTTTTTTCAGCAACTCCCTAACCCACCCATTTCCCTGAACTGCATAACAAGACCCAGGAAAGAACACTATTCTCCTTAGGTACAGAAAAGCTTTTAATGTCCTATGATCCTTGAGATTGATTTCTGTATCACATATATGAAGGGCACTGAATCTGTTAAACTGCTATCTCTTAACTCTTGACAAAAAACTAAAATTTTCTGTGTGTGATCTTGAGTAAATCACAGAATCTTTCCGAATGTTAGTTTCTTCAGGCTTAACACGGCCCAAACTGAAGATGATAATTTAACCTGAATCATTTTCCAATATTAAAAGATAGTCTTTTTTTTTAAAAAAAGGTAAAATTGGGACACTCATATAAATATAAAATGAGCATGTGGCTGTGATTTCTATCTCAATATTCACTGAGGGAACCAATATCATGTTACAACCAGTTCAAAGAAGAATTCCAAGAGTGGACACATATCTAATATAGATGGTTGGGAATAGCTGCAATGAATTTGTTTAATGGTTGCAATACTGGCTTCTTCTGTGACAGGAAGATGGGGAGAGAATTTAATTGCGTTTCCTCTAAACACAATACAGCTGATGCTCATTATTTGCTGATTCAGTATTTGTGAATCTGCCTCCTTGCCAAAATTAATTTGCAATCCCAAAGTCAATACCCCAGTTGCTTTTGTGGTCATTCACAGATACATGCATGTGCAGAGCAGTGAAAACCTTGAGTCGCCTGATGTGAACGTTCTTGGCTGAGGTCACACGAGGCCATTTTGTAGAAAAGGAAGCGTAAATTCTAATAAGTTAAATTATGCTTAAGAAGTTACAAATGAATAAATAGATTGACTCAAGGTCTTCTGGATCAAAAACCAGAATTTTTTCCCATCCACAACTACGCTCTCTATGTTCTACCAAGTGCCGTGGATACGTTGTGTCTCACCTTTTCGCTGGATTGCTGGTAAAGATTGAAAGATTGATTTATAATCTCAGTGCACTATATCAATGTCTTTATGAAGTGATACTGATTGGTTTATTTATCTGCCTACAGTCTTTTAACTTTCTTTTCCCCTCTAGAAAGTGTAAAGGAAAGGAGAATTGTTGGGCTTAGCTCTGAGAAAAAAAAGCCACAATTCTAGAGAATTTAAGGAGTGTTGAGAGAGTCAGAAACCAAGTGCGAGAGCTTAACAGATTCCTAATACTCATATGTACTTGGGTGTTTTTGTTAATTTGTTTGTTTGTCTACTGCTTGTGCATTTCTTATCTATACCTATCACAGTAATCCCAAGTGAAGAAACAGCTTACACAACTGTCAATTTTATTTGGCTTTCAGATAAGTGACAGGTGTTGAGTAGTTGAAATAATTACTCAGAAGTTAGAGCCCCAATTTCTCAGTCTCTTGACTCTCCGTCTTTAGGTATCTGGCTGTGAGCTCATCAAAACTGTTCTTAAATTTATGCAGCACTATCTGATTTTAGATAGATGGGCAATAGGTAGACGGATAGATGGTTAATAAAGATAGATGACAAATAAATATACGTACCTAGATAAATAAATGCGTAAGTATATAGTTACACAGATACTAATGCCAGGTGGATCTTAAATTTTTTCTAGTCTTCGCTTATCTGACATATATAAGTATTGGAGGACTTGTTTTTGCTACAAGTATGATCAAAAGTCTACATTTTGTACATGTGATATACAAGCAGGCTGATCCTTTAATTCATCCCAGGAAACACAATATGGCAAGCAAATGATCCGAAGCAACTAAGTTCTCAAAATGACAGAAAGTCAGCAATTCCATCAAGGAAATATACACATGCTCTTGTATATTTGAATTATTCTGTACGTGGTCATCAAGAAAAATCAAAGCCACCTCGTGTGGAGGCTTTTTACTTAGTTGAGCTCGATCTGATTTTTTCCAGACCTCACTCCACGGTTAGGTTCTGGGTCAGAGTTGGCCAAAAGGGAAACGTGTATGAGGTTTGGAAGATGACAGACAGTGAAGCAAAGGTCATTACATTTCCGAGATCAATGTAGAGTGCCTGGTGGCACAGCAGCTCCCTCCATGGATGCTGACCTGTGGGCTTCCTTAGCGGCAAGGGTGATGGCAGGGACCTCAGGTGCCCCATTTCCTGCCCATCTTCTCCTTCTGCTTTTGTGTCCTGGGCCAGGTGCAGGTGTGGCTTGTGGCAAAGGCGATCAGCTTCTTATCACAAGTCACCTCATCATTGAGGCTGAAGGCGGGAAGACAGATGCAAGTTGGAACAATGACCTTCAGTTCAGGCGTTACCACTAACTGTGTATATGTGCCACATCACTTGATTTCTCTGTATCTTTGCTTTGTCGGATTAAATGAACATGATTGGCAGCTCCAGCAAAAAGTTGGAGAAAGTTGCTAGACAAATACTTCACAGCATCAGCAACTTGTTGAGACTTTCTATTCACTTCCAGTTTTAGAATTAGAAAAGATCTAGGAGAATGTTTTAGTCAAAGGAAGTTATGTATCTAAGATGCATGTTAAAATTAACTTTGCATATTGTTTTTTGCTAAGTTTTATGAAAACCTTTAAAGTTTTCCAAAATTTAAACTTCACTTTACAACGAACCAAGTATAAAGTGTCGTGTGTCATAAGACTCGCTACAAAGATCTCAACTCCCAGAGCATATGTGCCTGCGAAATGGCCAGGAATCTCAAATTGTCCTAAGCCTTGTGCTGTCTTGATTACCTGTAAGTGCCTGAATTACAGGAATCCTGCAACTGCAATGCAGAATACACTGAAGTGCCATTCAGTGGGGACACCAAGAGCAGGTCTAGGGTTCATCTGATAGCCTTCCTTTCTTTGCCCCATGCATTTTTAGTCATTTCCCAGGACATGTCATCAGAGCCATCAGGGAACAAACATTTCCCAGGAGCTCTTTCATTCTTGTACATCAAATAGCAGAGATGAAATACAAAGTTGGAATGAAAAGCAGATTGGAGTGATGGCAGAATAGAACAGGGGCCCTCTGACAACTCTTTTCAATAAGATGACAATGGAGTGAGCTCTGGCAAGACAAGCCCCCCCACCCCACCCCCCGCCACCGTCCAGCCGCAGTGAAAGGCGGCATGTTGAAAACACAGTGGTGAGATCATGTGATTGGTCGCCACCATCTCTGTACCTTGATACATCATCAAAGAAATAATGATGAGTTGATAGCCACTGCTGTAATACCATCTTGCATTTCCAAGGGGCCTGTTTCTGAGCTGCTGTTGTGTTCTTTCTCCCCCTATTTAACGACACAGATGTCTGTATCGAAATGCACCTGTGTTTAGAAACATAAGGCCCATTATGAGAACAGAGCTCCGAGCCCCTCCTGACCATCGCCCAAGCACAAACAATGGCTACATACATAGCTGCAGAGCCAGCCATTCCCAGAATTAACTTCCTCGATGGCAGATGCATTATTGGACTTCACAATTCTAAACCAGTAGGAGCCAATTACAGGCTTAAAGGATTTATTTCTTATTACATGAGGAATGCATGCACATTGATTCTTTCCCACTAGTGATGGGTAAACAATGGTTTTCATTTAAAACAAAAATATCTCACTTAACAGAAAGGATGGGAGGGCAGGGAATGGGGCATGTAGGTAATTCTCAAAGGAGTTGGAGAAAGACGGGGGCATCTCTCGGGGGTCTGGTTTCTTACAAAGATGAATTCCTTTTTATTTCTTAAGCATTTAGTTCAAGAGTTAAGCAAACATTTTTTTGGCGTCCAATTTGTGTCAGGCACTGGGGCCATTCTTGAGGAATTTTTAGTCTGTTGAAGAAGAAAAATTCCTTTCTCCTCCAATTTGCTTTTCTCCCTCAGCTGTCCTTAGCTTAGCTTAGCATCAGTCTCTGAGGTCGTCTTGTGTCATCAGGAAATGTGGCTAATTCTGGTGGCATGGATGGCAATGCAGAGGCTTCAGAAGGGAGGCACAGGGCATAGTGAGTGATAGGGTGTGTGTATTCCAGGGCACCTGGGCTCAAATTCAACAAACATGTATCGAGTGCCTGCTAGATAGGAGGACCTGCTTATATTCTAGTAGGGCAGATGGAAAGTCTGCAAATAAATAAAATGAAAAATATCAGTTAATTATAAGTATGATAATGCAAACATAACAGGGTGATGTGACCATGTGAATGAGAGACTAATTTAGCTGGGATGGTCTAGAGGTCCTTCTTTGAGGAAATAACACTTAAGCTGAAAACTGGTTGGTGAAAGGAGCCAGATATACAAAGATCTCAGGAAAAGTCATTTTAGGTAAAGAGAATTGACAGTGCAAAGACCCCAGGAAAAGAACCCATTTGGCATGTTGACGACTTTAGAAGGATGTCGGTGTTGCTGTCATAGGAGTTGGTGATGAAGAGACAATAAGATCTTACAGGGCCTAGTATACCTTGGTGGGGAATTCAGATTTTAATTTATTTCAGTGCTACTCAAGCTTTAGTGTTTGTTAAAACACAGATTTCTGGGCTCACCTTTACAGATTCTTTAGTGGGTCTGGATGCTGATGATGGCTTAAAAAACACAACTTTATTGAGAAATAATTATAATGATCATTCAGTTTTAGAACGTTTTCATCACTACAAAGAGAAACTGTATTCTTTAGCTATTACTTCTCTATACCCTATCTTCTCCTCCACAGCTCTATGCTATCATCAATGCACTTTCTGTTTCTGTAGATTTGCCTATTCTGGACATTTCAGATACACGGAATCATACAATATGTGACTTTTTGTGATTGGCTTTTTTCACTTAGCATAATGTTAACATTTACCCATGTTGTAGCATGTGTCAGAACTTCCTTTTTTTCCTATGGAAAAATAATATTCCATTGAATGAATATACCACTCTTTATTTATGATTATTTGGGTTGTTTCCATCCTCACTGACTATACTCTGGTTGACACTCTTCTAGAAGCAATTGGAGGATATCCTCACCAGTTTACGTATTTACAAGACGACCCTGCTTGCCATGTGGAAAAGGAGCTGTGGAGAGGAAGAAATGACCACAGGGATGCTGGTTGATAGGCTATTGGCTTGTCAAGACAAGACACCATGGTGGCCTAAGCTAGAGTGAATGATAATATCAAAGATGGAGAGAAGTGGAGGCAGAATCAACAGGATTGACTGGTGGATGAAACATGAGGTGATGAGAGCAAGCGATAAATCAATGTGGTGCCTGGGTTTTGGACCTAAGCAACTGGGTCATGCATGGTAATACTGACTCAAGTGAGATAATTATTTGTTCTAGATTTCTGGGTTCCTATTGTTGGTGGGTCCATTAGAAGGATGCTAGTCCAAACAAATATTTTCCATCAATAAAAAATGGGTGTGTTTTTTTGTAGAATGCATTCTACCTTTTCCTACTATACCACTCAACCAGTGTGAATGTATTATATTTGCTGTATTATTTGAAAATACTACATTCTGCTATAGAAGACAAGAAAACAAATGGGATAGATGCAAATCATAAGAAGTGTGGGCAAGTAGCTTATGAAGAATATACAGAATTCATTATGTGTGTTAGATACAGATAAGTGAGTAATCTGGGAGATAAGTTACACATAGACCAAGTAAGAAGAATGTATGCGTACTACACACAGATAGAAAGGGAAGGTAGAGTGTGATGGTTAATTGTGGGTGCCAACTTGACTAGATTAAGTGATACTTAGAGAGCTGGTAAAGCATCACTTCCAGGCGTGTCTGTGAGGGTTTCCTGTGGAGATTGGCATGTGGGCTGAGTGGGAAAATCTTCCCTCAGTGTGAGTGGGCATCATTCAGTCAGCTGGGGTCACAGAAAAAAAAGGCAGAGGATAGATGAATTACCTCTTTCTCCTGGGGCTGAGATACCGTTCTTTTCCTGCCTTTGGACATCAGAACTCTGGACCTTTGGATTCCAAGACTTATACCAGTGTCCCCCAAACCCTGCCTTGGGTTCTCGACCTTCGGCCTCAGACTGAAAATTACACATCAGCCTAGCTTCCTGGTTCTGAGGCTTTTGGAGTTGAACTGAGCCCTGCTACTGGCATCCCAGGGTCTCCAACTTGCAGACATTTATGGTGGAACTTCTTAGCCTCTATGATTGTGTAAGCCAATTCCCCCAATAAATTCCCTACTACTTATCTTTCTACCTTTATCTATCTGTCTGTCTATCTATCTATCTGTCTATCCTGTCTATCCATCTATCTATCTATCCATCTATCTATCTATCTATCTATCTATCTATCTCTCTATCATCTATCTCATCTC
Source organism: Tarsius wallacei (assembly GCA_963574415.1). Classification (NCBI taxonomy): domain Eukaryota; kingdom Metazoa; phylum Chordata; class Mammalia; order Primates; family Tarsiidae; genus Tarsius; species Tarsius wallacei. Next base: position 21,280 of record CAUYQG010005285.1, read on the forward strand.
CTATTGGTTCTGTCTCTCAGAAGAACTCCGGCTAAATCATAGGGCAATAGACACACGAAGTATTCGTAGGGTATGAAGTTCTGAATATTCACGACACACTACATATTCACTATGCACACAAAGCACTCAATACTCATGATGTCTTCTATCAGCTATCCATTAGTGACATTTATTCTGGCTATATTTGTCCTCTCGCCAAGAAAGGCACATAAAATCCAAAGCTATTTATCAGGTAAACAGTTAAGCCACGGCTTACCCCTCTCCAGGAGGGTGTGTATTGTTGACTGTAGGTTCATTTCATTTTCTGGGCTCCCTTGCTGAAGCCACAGCTCTAGCCCTTAAAACATGTCTGTCAGTGGGAACGCTCATGTAGCAAAGAAGAGATGGAATGGATCAATACTGCATGACAGAAGAGGCTGGGAGTGTGTCCTTTCCGCTCTCTCATGTTAAGCGTGTTAACTTCTTACCTGTCCCTGTCCCTTTCTGGCGAAGTATTTTAAATTGAGTTAATAAACCGTGTGACGCTGGGATGCTCATTTGGTCTGTGAGTCTTTCTGTTCTGGGACCACTTGGGGTCTATCCAGAGACCACCATTACATTCAGATAAACGTCCCATGAGAATTTACAAACTGTCACATATCCCAGCATTCTCAGCAGGGGAAGAAGACCATCTCCAAGAGATCCAGGGATTGACATGGCAGGGATTTTGTTCTCAGCAATGTTAGCTTTGAGACTAAAGCGTCCTTATTTCTCTCATATTCACCCAGCCATGCCCTTGTGTTTGGGGTCAGCTAATTGAAGTCTAACACATAGATAAAATCCACTTGCCTTGATAAAACACATCAATGAACCACTTAGGCAAACAAGGTAGCTCCGACTTCTACAACTTGAATGTGAACAAATCTATTTTCTTAAGTATCTAACACAACCATGACAGCTTACAAGTAAATGCTGAATTCAGAAAAAAAAGCAAAAACACTGAAAATCAAGCCTGCTTAGAAGTAAATCTTCATGAAAAACTTGCTCCTTACTAAGACCCAAAGGAGGAGAATGATGTGTGGGGTTAGGACTAACCATGTGACCGGCTTCCCTCTCTCTGTCACCACTCTTTTAACTCTTCTTTTGGAAAGTATTGATAAACTTTTACAAAACACAAGATTTGACCTTATTTGACATGCCCACAAAAACTGTAGAAAACCCCAATTAAAATGCGTCCCTTGCAACAGATAAATACTAATAAAATGGCTGGAAAATAGTTCCGCAAAGGAAAGAAAGATGTCAGAGAATTCAAGAAAGAAAGAAAACAAAATGTTATCCTACAGACGAAAGGCTCTTGGCACTCAAAATACAATTTTCCATTTGAAATCCCTCTCTCCCACTGTGGAATCCGAGAACTGTCTAACACTTCTGAACAGATCTTAGGTTGGAAAGCAAGGAAAATACAAAGTTTTCCATTCAAAGTTCCCACCTTTCAAATCTATTTCCATTTCTTCATTTGGCACCATCAATATTGGATCTTGGTCTTGGTTTCATGTCCATCTGGGGGAGTCATTTGGCCAAAACCGGAGGGTTAGCAAATTCTTCCTAGATGATTTATGTCGTATTACATATTATATGGCAATTTTCTCCATGTTTTTGAAAAACACTTTTGAAAGGACCAGTAATATAAGAACAAGTACTTAACAGTCATATTGGCCACATTACTGATGAAAATCTTCTATGTGCTTTTACAGGTCATCTTATTATTTTATCCTTACCACAACCCTGTTTGGAAGGTAAAATGATATAATGTGTCTTCCCAGGAAGTCCTATCTGAGAGATACTTTCACCCTCAAGAAGAGGATATCTTGAAGCATATCATGCTTCTCTTCATGTTCTACAGAATTTCCTGGACTGGGCACATAGATGCCACCTGACACAGTACAGAAGGGGCCACCAGTATACCCAGCTTAGCCTATTCAGGGGTCCCATTGCTGCCATGTCTGAGTTGTAGCAATAAGAGTGAATGACTTTGGCAAACAAGAGCCGATGTCCAGGGTGACTGTCACTTCACTCTAACATCTGGAGTCTTGGGGCTGAGCTGCAATCAGGTTTATAAACAATATGCCTCCCACCTCACAGAGGGACACAAGCTGTCCTGAAGCTCAGGCTAGCTCATGTCAAGGACTCTCCTATCAAACTAAATGGATATCACAATCACTTTCAGGGAGGAGTATGAGGCACGGGGTTACTGTCAAGGAGATGCAGAATGGCCCAGTGTCTTCAGATAGCCATCTCCTGGGGATGTTTGAGGTCATGGTAAGATCTTTGAATGAGTCGTTTGAGATCTGATTGCAAATCTTGCTCTGTGATTGCTAATCTTGCTGTGTGATAGACAAGCTTTTGACTTTGAAGGAATTTTGAATCTCCTCATGAAAATGGAGAGTAGGGACCAGATAATTTCTAAAGTCCCTTCCAACTCTGGCTCAAAAAATAGAATCACTGAAAATTGAAAGTGTTCTATTACATGCCTGAGATGATCCAGAAGCAGCAGGAGTTGCTACTTCCCCAACAAAACACAAAACCTTCGCTTTCAAAATAGAATGGAATATGACTCAATGACCATGTCAAGAACCGGTCATAGCAATCCCGACACTGGAACCAGACTAGATGCGTTAAGTGTTACAGCGAGAAAGGAAGCTATCACATCAGATGAATGAGCAGACTTCCTGACCTACAAATTCAGACAGTGTAGAGGCTGCCACTGTAGGGAGACAAGTAGGTGTTCTGGGCTTTAGCCTGAGAAAGGAGAACAACAGAGCCATTTTCTTGAGTGAGACATTGGGACCCTAGGCAGAGGTAGCCATGCCAACACAGCACAGAAAACCTCATTTGAATCAGTGATTGATTTCATCCATGAGCAAGAAAGATTTGGGCATTTGATTCGTGGGCATATTTTGGTGGAAAGAGTCTACAATGTGATAAATGAACAATCTCTAAACTCGACGTCCAGAAATGCAGTCTCCATTAATGGTTTTCTGTATTGCTGAATTGGGATGGAGGAACCAGGCTGATGGAAGTGCATTTCTCATCCAAAAATATATAGTTTCCTCTCTTGCTTTGCAGTTTCTACAAAGTCCCTTGGGATCCAAGCTTGGCACAGTGACCTGGGCTGGCTGCACTTGGCCGTGGACAGTTCCAGAACCACCACGCTGCTCGTCCAACACCAAGGGTGCTGTCAGCACTCTGAAGATAGCAGCCCTAATCAAGTTTGTTTTGGTCACTCAGCCTCAAGGGCAGATGGTCATCATGCTGATTGAAGGGAAGGTGTTGTGACAGGAGCCAAAGCTAGCCAGAAAAGGACCTTGGGACGCTTCCATGCAAAACAACTCTTTCTAGACATTTCTAGAAACAAATGCGGCAGCAACGCAAAGATCAGAAGTTTTCTTAAGTTCAAGGTGCAGTAGGACTCGAGGCTGCATGAAGGCCAATGGGAAGAGAACCTCGTGGGCTCCCTCTTGGTGCAGGGTGTAGCTCCAGGGCCTCACCTTGGAAAACTTGGTCTCATTCTCTCGCATCACGTGGATCTGCCTGGCAGCATGGCTTTGGTCTGCAAACCAGCTCTTGGACCTTGTATAAAGAGCTAGAGGGAAAATATATGGAGGGTCCCCAGGGTGTTGCAGACCTTTCTTGAGAATTCAGTGGCCACCAAGGGAAAGGGTGGGCTGGGGTCCCGCCGGGCCACAACTCCTGATCTGAGCAGTCCTACTTTTCTGCATTCACAAGGAGTTCCTCCTTGGCTGAATTAGTCCCGGTTACGTGATGCAAATCAGAAAATATCTGTTGGTCACAAGTTGGCACCCAGCACTGTGAGAAACACCAGAAAGTACATGATCCCCAAGGGTCTCACTATGTAATCATGAATTGAACATTGGATTAGGGGCTCACTTGTTAATCACCTAATCCCACTGTGACTCGGGAAAGTCAGTGGACAACTTTTTAATGACTCTAATAAATGACACATCACCATTAGTACTTCTACGAATACTTTCATCATATAGCTTAGTTTCTAACTGTACATGGACCAGTTTTCCAGGGCTGCCCTATCAAATTACCACAAACTGGGTGGCTTAAGAAAACGGAAATGCGTTTTCTCACCATGTTAGAGACCAGAAGTCTGAAATCAAGGACTTGGCAGGAGAGCTTGTTTCTTGACTCCTTCAGCATCTCGTGGCTGCTGACATTCCTTGGCTTGTGGCAGCATCTCTCTAGTCTCTACCTCTGTGGTCACGCTGCCTTCCTTCTTCTCTCCATGTCTCTTAGGAAAATACATCGGATTGCATTTAGGGAAATTCAAGGCAAGTTCCTCTTTTCCTGATCCCTAACTCAATCATACCAGCAAAGACTTTTTTCCAAATAAGGTCCCAGTCACAAGTTCCAGGAATTAGGACACAGACAAAGCTCTTTGGGGAGCTACAATCCAGCCGACTACACCTCATATCGTATAGCTTTCAAAGAGATCTCACAGGCGCCATCTTTTTTTTATCATCTTGATACATTTACAATCCTGAAGCTCGAAAACAGTAACCCAGATTTGATTGCCCTTCCAATTTTGATTTTGGAAGGCAATTTTCATAACTCTGTGGCTCACCAGCCTCTTGCTTGACCTATAAGATGAGAGACAGGGCTTTGGTCCCCTTCCCTGCCTTAGGGAGGTGAATCTCCTCTTTTTCTATCTCTCTCTCTCATTTACTTTTTAAATAAACTATATTTTCTAATCTAAAAAAATAGAAGAGAGACAGCCCCATTAACCTTTGTCATCTTGTTCCTCTCCAAGTCAGTAAATACATATGTAAATCCTTCTTTCTCATCTCCTTCTTTTTTTCTCTTCTTTCTTTTTCTCTCTCTCTCTTTTTTTTGAGTCAGGGTCTCACTTTGTCACCTAGGCTGGAGTGCAGTGGCACCATCACAGCTCACCTCAGCGTCGAACTACTGGGCTCAGGCCATCTTCCTGCCTCAGCCTCCCAAATAGCTGGGACTACAAAGCCATGTGCGCCACCACGCCAGGATAATTTCTAAACTTTTTTGTAGAGACAGGGTCTTGCTGGGTTTCCCAGGCTGGTCTCAAACTCCTGAGCTCAAGCAGTCCTCCTGCTTCGAGCTCTGAAGTTCTGGAATTACAAGCGTAAGCCACCGCACCTGGCCTTTCCCTCCTCTTGCCATAGGCTTTTAGAAAGGACCAGGACGGAGCTGGAACAGAGAAGCACAAGGCTCACAAATGAATGCATGTTTTGCACCTTCTGCTACCAATCAGACGGGAGTCTTTTCTGACCCCTGGCTACAAGTTCTTCTCAAGATCTTTTTTTTTTTTTTTGAGTTGGAGTCTCACTCTATCGCCCAGACTGGAGTGCAGTGGCCACTCCCGGTCACCGCAGCCTCGACCTGCTGGGCTCTGGTGATCCTTCCGCCTCAGCCTTCCAAGTAGCTGGAACTATAGGCGCGCGCTACCATGCCCAGCTAATTTTTTTGATTTATTGTAGAGATGAGGTCTCGCTTGCCCAGGCGGGTCTCGAACCGGCGGGCTCAGGCAATCCACTCATCTCAGCCTCCCAAAGGTGCGGGATTACAGGCTGAGCCACCGAGCCCGGCTCAAGATCTTTTTATGGATGTATTAGTTTTCTGCAACTTCCGTAATAAATGACCATACATTTAGTGGCTTAAAACAACACTAATTTGTTATCCTATAGATCTGTGGGTCAGAAGTCTGACATGGATTTCACTGGGTTGAATTTTTCAGCAGAGCTGCTTTCTTTTCTGAAGACTTCGGGGGGAGATTCTCTTGCCTTTTCCGGCTTGTCGAGGTTGCCCACATTCCTTGGCTTGTGGCCCCTTCTTCCATCTTCAAAGTCAGCCGTGTTGCGTCTCTCTGACCCTTCCTCTGCTAGCGTTCCCCTCTCGAACCACAGCTAGAAAAGGTTCTCATGGGATGAGGCTGAATCCATCAGGATAATCCAGAGTATTCTTCTGACTCAAAGTCTGTGCACTTTCGTAAAGTCCCTTGTGCCCTGTACAGTGACATATCCACAGGGTACAGGAATTAGGGGGAGGACGTTCACAGTGGATGAGAAGCAGGCCAAGCTGACAGAGAGTGGCAAGCACAGCTCGACATCCCACCTCTGCATAGGATGCTTCACCTCAATGCAGTGGGAAAATGGTTTCAGTCATGGCCCAGGGTGGACGTGACAGTCACCGGAAAGCCCACAAGAAGAGAGGAGACAAAGCCGCCTTGAACACTGACTCGGGCTCACAGCAGTGCCTGTTCCTGTTCCTCCCCTTTTCCTCCCTTCCCTCTCTCCCCTAAGCTAAAAGATGCAGGGAATATCTACGTTGAAAGTTTGTCTTTTTCTTGTTACCGAGACACAAATTTGGCTTCCCTTGGCCCAGACTGTTATTTATGGATTTCTGAGTGGAGTTGCCCAAAGGCCTATGCCTGGCCAGGCTTTGGCCGGTGTCCTTCAGCTTCTTTTTCTCTTCCTTTCATCCTATGAGCTAACAGTGACTAACTTAAGGGCCATGAAACATCCTGTAAGAACAGGCCATTATGTGTCATCAATGGAGGCTTCAGAAGCCTCCTGGTCAGGGTTTTTTTTTTAAGTTTTAATAGGGAGGTGGGGAGTTTCTGTCTCAATCAGACAATGAGGACATTATTCTTATCTAAGAGAGAGAAAAAGATCACAATCGAATCCAAGACATTGCTTATGGCTTCATCTTCCTCTCATCCATATGTTGACTACTAGTCCTCTGGGGATTCCAAACAATGCCAAAGGGGAAGAAAAATAAAAGCGAAAAATAAATTCTACTCTCACAGGTGCAGTGGCATGATCACAGCTCACCGCAGCCTCAGCCTCCTAGGCTCAGATGGTCCTCTGACTCAGCTTCCCTAGCAGCTGGGACTACAGGCCTGTGTCACCATGCCTGGTTAATTTTTTCAAATTTTTTTGTAGAGACGAGGTCTAGCTATGTTGGCCAGACTGGTCTTGAACTCCTAAGTGCAAGCAATCTTCCTGCTTAGGCCTCCCAAAGTGCTGGGATTACAGTATGAGTCACCACAACCAGTTAGATTTTTACTTTAAAATATTTTCTTTATTTTGGTTCTTTCCTGATGCGCGCTCTCTCTCTCTCTCTCTCTCTCTCTCTCTCTCTGTCTCCCTAGCCCCTCCCCCCACCACACACACATACACACACACACACACACATTAATAATGCAGGCAACTTTTTGTTACCACTAAGTTCTCATAATACCTTTTACATGAAATAAATTATAAGCACAAACCTATTTGTTAAATAGATAAATGGTCTCAGAAATATCCATACAGCCGATCATTTTTTATTTCTAAATGTCGTGCTTCCTTAATGATAGGAGCAGAAGCGTGAATGTACAATCCTGAGGTCATCCACAGCCCGCAGTGGATAATTGGACCACATTCCTTCCTGCAGTCATCTGAACCCTTCAACCAGGTGTGATGGCAAAATGATGACGAGGTCCATCCCTGCTTTGAGAGTTTCACAATTAAGTGATTTACAGGTAGTGAAGTAAAGACAATGAAAGTGAAATCTCAGGGCCCCACCAGAGAAAAGGGAGAGCATAAGACTTACCTTGGATATAGAGAAACTTCATGAAGGAAGAGATATCCAAACTGCGTTTTAAGAATGAGTAGAAATTTTCCAGAAGGTGAAAGGAGCAGAAAAGAGTGACGCCCAAGAAGGTGAGTCAAAGGGAAGACAGAAAGGCAGGTGGGGAGAACGAGGAGAGCGACTTGAAAAGAAGACCTTGAAATGCTGGGTGTTCTTAAAGCCCTCCATTGGAGGGGCAGCCCGAGAGTGATGTGCAAGGTTGTAGAACACTCCTGGTGTTGTCTGTCTGTCTGCCCAGCAGCTTCTCCCCAGAATAGCTGCTGTCTGCCCAGCAGCTCTTCTGGTAACAGCATCCTGGTTTTCCTTTGGGGAAATACTCCTTCCTTGCCCTAGCTTTCTGTGGGTTGGAAAAGGGCTCTTTCTCAACTCAGGGCTCCAAAAATGAGCACATGACCCATGCCTACCTACTTAGAACATCTCAGTTAGATCATTTATAAATAATGAGATATTTTTTGACACTAGTCGTGGGATTGGGGATAGGCAGACACCCAGTGGATCTCACAGAACAATGCTCGTTGTTTTAAAAGACAACCCCTACGTCTCAGTGGCTAGTTTCTCCCTCACAAAGCAAAACATTTACACATTCCTGATGAAGAGGGTCTTCAGGATGGCCTCTTCCACATAGTGACTCAGGGATTCAGGCTCATTTCATCTAAAGGCTCTGTCACACACTGGGGTCCCAAGGCCTCTGAAGCCCTAGGGTCACCTGCTGAATGTTCTGTGTCTTCCTGTGAGAGATGAAGAAGTGAATGTGGAAAGAGTCCAGGTCTGAGCTTCATTTCACTTACACTTCATTGTCCAGAACTGGTCATATGACCAGACTTAGGTGCAAGGCCCCTGGGATATGCTTAGTTGCATTCTCAGGAGAAAGAGGAAACAGTTTGGGAGTACATTGCATTGAGTGATTCTGCCACGCCCAAGTGGGGCTAATCAGAGTCAAGAAGCACACATCCTGGGGTCATTCTTTTTCAAAATTACTGGGGCAGGTGTAGGGGACAAAGAGAAAGTCTGCTGACATGGTAGAACTAGGCCTGGAGCTTTGGTAAGCTTCTGGACTCTGTAGGAGAAGGACTCACCTTATAAAAAAGGCAATATGAAAACATGAGCTAAGAGATGGAGACGGTCCGGGCCCAGACGAAGGTGAGGTGAAGAACATGCCTATGGGGCACATTTACAAAGGGAAGGCAGTGATAAGGGCTCCGGCGCTCTGGGCAGGGTCAGTGTTCACACAAGCTAGCAGCCTCGAGTCTTGCACCCCAGAACCCAGCTTGCCCAGACCTGGTTTGGACATAGACACATCCCTGGCAGTATTATTTTAACTTCTGGATCCATCTGGAATCAGTCTCCTGCCCTGGAATTCTCCGCTGTGTGAATCGAATAAGCACACTTGTAGTTATGTTTTTGTGTCTTTCTATCAACAGAATTCTGATCGTGGAGGAAAGGGTTTGGGGACAGGTGTGGGTGACAAAGAGGAAGTCTGCTGACATGGTACAATTGGGCCTGGAGCTTTGGTAAGCTTCCAGGCTCTGCGTGAGAACTTCCCTTAGAAAAAATTTGCAATGGGGGTTGGGAAGATGGCGGCCGAGCCAGTCAGACTATGCGAGTCCTGGTGTGAATGAGTGAGTGTATGGAAAATTTTGAGTACGTGCTGGTGAGCAAGTAGACGCGTGAGTGACTGACTGAGGTTGAGGGCTAGGGAGCTGGCGGCCAGGGTTCTCCTGGTGCAGCAGCTGATGCCACAGCTGCTGGGCTTGGACCTAGCAATTCCCAGGATGCAGAAGCCGAGAGCCATTTTCTTTCTTTCTTTCTTTTTTAAATCTACAAAACCCTTCCTGGGAAGAAAATGCTGGGAGAGACTATCTAAGTGGGGGCTTGTGACCAAGTGGCCAGGCCCCTGGTGCAATAGCTGGTGCTGCAGCTTCTCTGCTTGGTCTTTGGCTCTTCCCAGGTTGCAGAAGCTGAGCACCATTTTTTTTAAACGTACAAAAGTTTTCCTATGAAAAGTGGCGGGGAGTGACTATCACCCCAGGCTCTCTCTCACCACTGCAGCAGGAGAGACAGCCGGCTCCAGGCTTTGCCTCACCACTTCAACGTCTGGCAGGGCACTGGCAGCAGGGGCTGTGGAGGGAGTCCAGAGGCAAAGTCCCGCGGAAGAAGACAAGAGAGGCACCCCACCACCATCTTGAAGGTGGGGCAGGAAAGTGCTCCAACTTGCTCACCACGGAGCAACAGACCCCATCTCTGTGACTGGCAGATCAACTATTCAGGGATTGATCGTGACTTAGAGGGAATATCCTGAAAGCACCAACTTCGGAGGGATCTGATGAGTGCTGAGTTCCAGCCACCCCATCCCCTATCCTGATCCAGCCTCAGGACAAAGGGTGTGGCCAGAAAAGGATGAGGAAGGACTCCAAAGAGATCAGTGGTGAGTCTGGGGATGACCCAAACCCCCTCCTCCCCAGCAGTCCTCTGAATGTCAGACCCACACAGCTGGGCCACAACTGAGAGGGACAAACCCAGGAGGAGCCTGGATGTCAGTCACAATAGGAGAACTCCATTCCAGGATAGGCCTGGCTGGGGCACCCCCGGCAAGTACATACCTGGGGGAGAGACAATCCTGCACCTCCCTATCGGAGGAGATCTCCCTGACCATACGAGAGTGGGAGGGGAGAACTGCAGCCCCACCCACCTCCATTGCCCCTCCTCCTTCCCTGCTCCAGACACTGAGGAGAGAATGAAAAAGGTGGCTCTGTAGGAGAGACCTGATTAGAGGAACAACCACAAGAGGGCAGGGGTTTTTTTTTCTTTTTTTAATTTTTAATTCTTTTTAGTATCCCTCCCAAGTTTTTTCTTTTCTTTTTCTGATTCTTTCTTCTTTTATTTGTCGTTTTCTGTTTATGTGTGTATGTGAATGCTTGAGTGTTCATCTTTCAATTTTGTTGTTGTTGTTGGTTTGTTTTTGCTCTTTTGTTCTTCTGGGTTTTTAAATTTTCATTTGTTATAGTTTAAAG
>CAUYQG010005291.1:0-13071 GCA_963574415.1 Tarsius wallacei
AATTAATGGCAGTAAATACCTGTCTGGGGATGGGGGGACACTTCTTACAAACAAGGGTGCCTGAATGAGACATATTTGTGTACCTAACCCTTAAATGTACCCCTCAATATCACAATAAAAAAAAAAAAAGGAAAAAAAAAAAAAGAAAAAAGAAAACTTGCACTGTTTACACCTTTTGACTATTCTCAATAGTAATTCTATGAGCATCAGTGTACAAATATCGGTTCAAGTTTCAGCTTTCAGTTATTTTGGATATAAAGATGCTCCTAAAATTACAATGAGGTTGTGTCCTGATGAAGCCATCATAAATTGAGAATATTTTAAGTAAAATGTTGAATACTCTTAACCTACAGAACATCATAGTTTAGCCCAGTCTACCTTAAGCATACTCAGAATGCTTGCATTAGCTTAAAGTTGAGCAAAGTCATTTTGTTCCCAGAACCTTGTAGAGTATTGGTTGTCTGCCCTCTTGATCTCATGGTTGACTGAAAGCTTCAGTTTGCAACTACTGCCCAGCATCAGGAGAGAGTATTGTAGTGCATATCACTAACCCAGGAAAATATCAAAATTCAGGTTTGAAATGTTGGTTCTGCTGAATGTGTATCACTTTCACATCATCATAAGTTCAAAGGATCATAAATTAAACCATCCTAAGATGGAAACCTTTTATATATCTATGAGAGGAATTTTTGGGTCTATGTTTAATCTTTTAATAAACTGCCATATTAATAGCATTGCATGAGGGCCCTAATTTCTCCACATCTTCATCAAAATTTGTTACCTTCCAATTTTTTGTTATAGCAAACCTAGTACAAGTAAGGTAATATCTCATTGTGGTTTTGCTTTACATTATCTCAATGACATCTTTCATGAGCTTAATGATCATTTGTATATCTTTTATAGATAAATATTTATTCAAGTCCTTTGCAAATTTTTGTTTTGGGTTGTTTAGGTTTGTGGTGTTGTTGAGTTTTATACTTTTTAAACATCTTCTGGATATGAAACACATCAGATATATGATTTGCAAATAACTTATTTCATTCAATAAGTTATATTTTTGCTTTCTTGATAGCATCCTTTACTGTACAAAATATCTTAATTTTGATGAAATTCAATTTATCTATTTATTCTTTTCTTGCTCATGCATATGGTGTCATATTCAAAAAGTCATTACCAAATCAAATGTTATGAAAATTTTTTTCCAAACTTTTCTTTGAAGACTTTTACTGTTTTAGCTCTTAATCTTAGGTCTTTCATCCATTCTGAGTTAATTTTTATATGTGGTGTAAGATGTGTTCAACTTCATTCTTTCACATGTGGATAATCTAGTATCCCAGCACCATTTGGTGAAAACACTGTTGTTTTGCTATGAAATGGTCTTAAGACACTTTACAAATATAAGTTGGCGATGTATGTGAGGATTTATTTCCAGGCTAGCTGTTCTGTTTGACTGATCTATATAGTTGTCTTTATGCCAGTTCCATACTGCTTCAATTACTTTAATTTGTATTAAGTTTCAAAGTCAATAAGTGCCAGTTTTCCACATTTATTCATATTTTTCAAGATTGTTTTGGCTATCCAGAGCCCCTTACAATTACATATGAATTAGATAATGGATTTTTCCATTTCTGTTAAGTCTTCCTTGACATTAGCACAAAATATATTTCAATTTTTTAGATCTTTATTACATTTTTAGCAATGTAACAGTTTTATAATTTTGAGTGTATAAGTATTTCACCTCCTCAGTTAAATTTATTCCCAAGTATTTACTATTTTAGGTGGCATTATAATTAGAATTGTTTTCTTAATTCTTTTTTAAATTGTTCATTGCAGGTGTATAGAAACAGACTTAACTTTTACATGATGACTTGGTACATTGTCATTGTTCTAAATTTGTTCATTAACTCTATTAGCTTTCTTAAGGATTCTTTGGGATTCTATGTGTAGTATTGTGACAATTGTGAATAGAGATAGTTTCCTTGTTGCTTTTTGAATTGGATGACTTCTATTTCTTTTCTTGTCTAATATTTCTAGCTAGATGTTCCAGTACAATGTTGAATAGCAGCAGTGGAAGTGGGCATCCTTGTCTGGTTCCTGTTCTTATTGAGAAAAATGTAATATTTCACCTTTGAATATAATGTTACCTGTGGGTTATAAGGAATTTTCCTTCTATTTCTAGTATTCTGATTTTTTAAATCATAAAATGGTGTTTAATGTTGTCACATGTTTTATTTCTGCATCAATTGAAATTATCATGTAACATTTTCCTTTTCTTCTGTTAATATGTTGTATTACATTGTTTTTTTATGATGAAACACCTTTGCATTTCTAAAAAATCACACTTTAACATGATAAATAATTCTTTTAATGTGATGTTGGATTTAATTTGCTAGTATTTGTGGAATTTTGCATCTATATTCATAAGAAGTATGGGTCTGTAATTTTTTGAAATTATGGCATCTTTATCTGGCTTTAGTGTGAGAGTAATGTTAGCCTCATAAAATGAGTGAGAATGTGCTTTTTTCTTTTCCACGTTTATGGAGTGTTTGTGAGGGATTGGTGTTAATTCCTTTTTACATGCTTAATACAGTTCACCAGTAAAATCATCTGGTCTACGACTTTTCTTTGTTGAGAAGTTTTTATTACTGTTTCAATTTTGTTGTTTTAGTTCTGTTGAGATTTTCTGTTTGTTCATGTGTCCATTTGAGTAATTTAGGTGTTTTGAAAGATTGTCCATTTCTTCTAGATTATCTAATTTATTTGGATAAAATTATTTATATTGTTTTATAATCCTTTTTATTTATGTAAGGTTGGTAGCTGTTCTTCGTCATTCTACCAAAAGTTTTGTCAATTGTAGTAATCTTTTTCAAGAACTAACTTATAATTTCATTAATTTTATCTATACTCTTCCAATTTTCTTAAAAAAAAAAAAAGTTACAAACTTAGGGAGTTGTGCCAGCCAGGCAGAGGAAAGAATCTCAGAACTTGAAGACCAAAATATGGAATTAACCTACTCTGTCAAAAACATTTTTAAAAGCTCAGAAAGAAGAAGAAAAACCTCCAAGAGATGAGGGACCTGGTCAAGAAGGCAAATTTATGCCTGATTGGTATCCCTGAAGCAGAAACAGAACACCATAAAACAAGCGTTTTTACAAGGTCATCCAAAAAATTCCCACATTTCACAATAGAGGCAACCATTCTAGCACAAGTGATGCAGAGAACTCCCACGAGGTATCACATTAGAAGACAATTCCCAAGACACACAGCAATCTTACTCCACAAAGTAAGCATGAAAGAAAAAAATTCTAAAGACAGCAGGAAAGAAAGGTCAGACCACGCCATGGGAAACACATCAGAATTGCTCCAGACTTATCTGCAGAAACACTACAAGCCATAAGGGACTGGAATTCAATTTTTAACATTCTTAAAGACAAGCATTTCCAGTGAAGAATTTTCTACATTGCCAAACTAAGCTTAATCAGTAATGGAGAATTAAAGACCTTTCCAGATGTCCAATTCCTAAGATAATATACTGCCTCCAGGACAACCTTACAGGAGACACTTAAAAAGGTGTTGAACACAGAAATCTTTTTTAAAAAAGGAATGGTTATACCCTTCACAAAAGTACCAGCAAGCAAAGAGTCATCAGCACCTACAGAGATACAGAGCATCCACATAAATGAAAATACACACACACACACACATTATATATATATATATATATATATATATATATATATATATATATATATACACCAAAGTAAAAAGGAAACAAAGTAATCCCCTAAGAGCCCTATGAGAGTGATAAACTCTCACATTTCAATAATCAATTTGAATGTGAATAGACAATATTCAACACTGAAAACACATAGATTGGCAAACTGGATAAGGAAACACTATCCAACAGTCTGTTGCCTCCAGAAAATTCATATCATTGCAAAGGACACCCACAGGCTCAAAGTTGAGGGCTAGAAAATGGTCTTTCAGACAAATGGAAAACAGAAGAGAGCTGGTATAGCTGTTCTGATATCAGGCATAGCAGACTTCAAACTATCAAAAGTTAAAAAGGACATGAAAGGACAATAAATAATGACAGATAGCTCAATCCACCAGCAAGAAATATCCATCTTAAACATATTTGAAACCAATACAGGTGGATCAAGTTTTACAAAACAACTAATAAATAAATTAGAGAGGACATTGACTCTCACACAATCATAGTTGGAGATCAAATACCCAACTAACAGCTTTAGATAAATCATCGAGGCAAAACAAAAACAAAGAGATCCAGAGCATTAACTTGGCACTTGACCAAATGAATTTAATAGACATCTAAAGAGCCCTTCACCCAACAGCTACAGAGTACACATTCTACTTATCAGCACATGGAATATAATCCAAGATTGATTACATTCCTGGACATAAATCAAGTATGAACAAACTTGAAAAGACTGAAATAACACTAAGCATCTTCTTAGATCATAGTGGAAGACAAATAATTATTACTACTACCAAGATCCAACCAAAGCACACAAAAATATGTGCACTAAACAATATACTGCTGACTTCTAGGTCAACAAAGAAATTAAGATAGAAATAAAAAGATTTCTCTAAACAAACAAAACAAAGACATTTCTTATCAGGACCTCTGGGATACCATGAGAGCAATGTTAAGAGAAAAATCCATAGCATTGCACACATATCAAGAAAACAGAGTGATCACAAGTAAACAACCTAGCATTACACCTAAAGGAGCTTGAAAGGCAAGATTATCTAAATTCTTACTACAGCAGAAGAATCCAGATCACCAAGATAAAATCACAATTGCAGTCCATAGAAGACAAAAGTATAAGAGAGCAGATCAATGAGACAAAATGCTAAAATGCTGGTTCTTTGAAAAGATAAATAATATTGATGACCCCTGGCCATACTGACTAAAAATGAGAAAGTTCAAACAAACACAGTTAAAAATGCAAAAGGTTAAGTTACAACTGACCCTGAAGAAATTTAAAAGATTACCACAGATTACTATGAACACCTGTATGTAAATAAACTAGGAAACCTAAAGGAAATGGAGGATGTTTAGACATCACAAAGCCTCCCAAGGTTGAAACAAGAAGAAATGGAAACTCTAAATAGACAAGTAACAATCAAGGAAATCCATTCAACCATAAGAAATTTTCCCAATCAAAGAAAGCCTTAGACTAGATGGCTTCCCAGCTGAATTCTACAAGACATACAAAAAGGAGCTGATACCAATCCTGTTTAAAGTATTCCAGGCAATCAAGAATTATGGAATTGTTCACAACTCATTGGATAAAGCTAACATCATACTGCTATCCAAACCCGGCAAAATCCCAACAAGGACAGAGAAATATAGGCAAAACTTATTGATGAACATACATGCAAATATTCCAAAAAGATTCTAGCAAATCAGATCCAGCTACACATCTTAAGTATTATCCACGATAACCAGGCAGGCTTCATTCCTGAGATGTAGGGCTGGTTCAACATTTGCAAGACCATATATGTAATTCAGCACACATTAACATAACAAATGTAAAGCCAAGAACCATATGATTATATACTTAGATGCAGAAAAAGCATTTGACAAAATTCAGCAATGCTTTTTGATAAAAATCATCAAACACATGGGCATAAAAGTAATAATCCTAAAAACATTAAGAGCCATCTATGATAAACCTACAGTCAGATTTTGCATAATTGGCATAACCTGGAAGCATTCTCCCAAGAACTGAAACAAAACAATAATGCCAACTTTCACCCCTTCTATTCAACAGAGTACTGGAAGTCCTAGCCGGAGCTATCAGGCAAGAAAAGAAAATCACCAGTAACCAAATTGGAAATAAGTTGAGTTATCTCTTTGTGGATAAGATTTGATACCTTGGAAACACTAGAAAGTCTGTCAAAAATCTCCTTGCACTGATATGACTTTTGTAAATTATCAGGTTACAAAATTAATGTGCAAAAGACAGGTACACTACTATACACCAACAGCAAGCAGGTTGAAAATCAAAAAACACAATCCCCAAAAGAAACAAAGCAGGAGGTATCACACTTCCAGACTTCCAATTTTACTATAAGGCAACAGTAATCAAAACAGCCTGGTATTGGTACAAGAACAGGCACATAGACCAATGTAACAGGATAGAGATTTTGGAAGCAAAGACTCAATTCCTCAACCAACTCAGCTTTTACAAAGCCTCCAACAACAACCACTGGGGAGAAAAGAACCTTTTCAGTCAATGGTGCTGGGAAAACTGGCTGACCACATGCAGAAGATTGAAACGGGACTCCTACCTATCACCATACACAAAAATCAACTCTAAAATGGATCAAAGATCTGAATGTAAAACCTCAAACTATAAGAATCTTAGAAAATGCTGGAAACACTCTTATGAAAATTGGAAATGGGAACCAATTCCTATTCAGAACTCTAAAGGCCAATACCTTAAAAAATAAAATAGGCAAGTGAGACCTCATCAAACTAACGAGCTTCTGCAAAGCAAAAGAAACCATCAAGAGAGCAGGGAGACAGCCCACAAAATGGGACAATATATTTGCCAACTGTTTATCTGACAAAGGCCTAACATCTAGGATCTACAAGGAACTCAAACGTGCTGGAAGGAAAAAAACAAACAGTCCCTTTAAAAAGTGGGCAAAAGACATGAATAGACACTTCTTAAAAGAAGATATACAGGTAGCCAACAGACACATGAAAAAGTGCTCAACCTCACTCATCACCAGAGAAATGCAAATCAAAACCACATTGAGATACCACCTAACCCCTGTAAAAATGGCCACCATTAATAAAACAAACAACAACAGATGCTGGTGAGGATGTGGAGAAAAAGGAATGCTTCTACACTGCTGGTGGGAATGCAAACTGGTGCAGCCTCTTTGGAAGACTGTGTGGTAATTCCTGAAAGAACTAGAAATTGACCTTCCATATGACCCAGCAATTCCCCTATTGAGAATATACCCAGAAGAACTCTTATCATTCTACCAAAAAGATACCTGCACACATATGTTTGTTGCAGCTTTATTCACAATAGCAAAAACATGGAACCAACCATCAAAGCTGGGCTGGATTAAAAAAAATGTGTTACATATACACGATGGAATATTATGTAGCCATAAAAAAGGATAAATATATGGAATTTGCAGCAACTAGGATTGATTTGGAGTCGATCATACTCAGTGATTTTTTTTTTTTTTTTTGAGTTGGAGTCTCACTCTATCACTCCAATTGGAGTGCAGTGGCCATTCCCGGCCACGGCAACCTCGACCTGCTGGGCTCCGGCGATCCTTCCGCCTCAGCCTTCCAAGGAGCTGGAACTACAGACGTGCGCTGCCATGCCTGGCTAATTTTTGATTTAATGTAGAGATGAGGTCTTGCCAAATTGCCTGGGTGGGTCTCGAACCCACGGGCTCAGGCAATCCACTCACCTCAGCCTCCCAAAGCGTGGGATTACAGGCTGAGCCATCGAGCCCGGCTTATACTCCGTGATTTATCACAGAAACAAAGAACAGAGTTCCATATGTTCTCACTCATAAGAGGACCTTGAACAATTATAATGCTATGAGAAAGCGATTGGCAGTAATGGGAAACTGTTGGTGGGGGGGGTGTGTGGGATTGGCGGTTGAGGGATACTGCTAGGGGACAGAGGGGCATACCTCATTAACAAGGGTACTTGCATGATCAATGTTTATATACCCAATCCTGAAATGTACCCCACACCTTTATTATAAAAATTTTAAAAAGAATAAGAACAATAATAACCAAAAAAGGCACAATCCCATTCACAACAGCCAGAAACACAAAAAGATGAAATACCGTGACATCTACCTAACCAGAGAAGTGAAAGATCTTTACAGTGAGTACTAGACAGTGCTGCTCAAAGAAAGCAAAGATGATACAAACAAATGGAAAAATATTCTATGCTCATGGATTGGAAGACTTAATATTGTCAGTATGCACATGCTACCCAAGGCAATCTACAGATTCAATGCAATTTCCATCAAATTATCAACATCACTTTTCTCAGACCTGGAAACAACAATACAGAAATTAATATGAAAACAAATAAACAAAAAGCAGCAATAACCAAAACAATCTCAGTAAAAGGAACAAAGCAAGAGTTATCACACTTCCAGACTTTAAATTTTATTACAAGGTTACAGTAACAAAAACAGTCTGGCATTGGTACAAAAATAGGAACATAGGCAAATGGGACAGGACAGAAGCAAAAAACCAGACTTAATCCAATTCATTTTTGACAATGCCTTCAATAACTAGCACTGGGGAAGGAGACCATATTTAGCAAATGGTGCTTGGAAAACTGACTGACCATATGCAGAATAATAAAACTGGACCCCTATCTATCACCATATTAAAAAATCAGCTCTAAATGAATCAAATACTTAAATATAAAACCTCTAACTATAAGAATCCTAGGAAAAAACATAGAAAACACCTTTGTACACACTGGAGCAGACAATGAATTCTCTTGATCAAGTTCCCAAAATTGAATGCCATAAAAGCTAAGATAAACACATGGGACCTCATCAAACAGAAAAGCTTTTGCACAGCAAAATAAACTCTCAAGAAAGTAGGGAGACCACACACCGAATGGGAAAAAAATATTTGAAAATTATGCATATGACAAAGGCCTAACATTCAGGATCTACAAAGATCTCAAACGAAGTGGAAGAAAAAAATACATATCTAAAAAGTGTGCATAGGACATCAATAGACACTTCTCAAATGAAGACATACAAGCAGCCAACAGACACATAAAAAAACTGTAAAGCCTCACTAATCACCAGAAAAAATGCAAATCAAAACTACAATGAGATACCACCTAACTCTGGTAAAGATGGCTATCATTAATAAGTTGAAAAATAACAGATGTTGATGCTGATGTAGAGAAAAGGAAACACTTCTACATAGTTGATAGGAGTGCAAGCTAGTTCAACCACTATGGAAAGCAGTGTGGCAATTACTAAAATAACTAAAAATTGACCTTCCATATACTCCAACGATCCCTTTCCTGGAAATATACACAAAGGAACATAAATTTTTCTACAAAAAAGACACCTGTTCACACATGCTTACTGCTGCATCCTTCACAATAGCAAAAACATGGAACCAACACTTCTGCCCATCAAAAGTGTACTGGAGAAAGAAAACATGGTATGTATACACAATGGAGTATTACACAGCCCCAATGAATAACAAAATCATGGAATTTGCAGCAAATGGAATGAAGTTGGAGACCACAATTCTAAGTGAACTATCACAGTAACAAAGAACTGAATACTGCATGATCTCACTCTTAAGTGTGTTCTGAACATGAACATTAGTCACATTAGCACTAGAGAGTGATCAGCAGTCACTGAACACTGCTAGGGGAGGGAGGGAGGGAGGGAGGGAGAGAGGGAGGAGAGTGAGGAGCATTGAAAGCACAAAGAGTACCTGGTCTACCCCCAGAGGGAGTGAGGACCAGTAAGAAGACCAAACTTCACCTACATACAGCCTACTTTTGTAGTTAATTCTCACTTGTACCCCACATTTCTATAATAAAATAAAAATATAATTTCCAATTTTCTATTTTGTTTCTATTATAATCTTTATTATTCACTTTTCTCTGCTACCATTGGGTATTGTTTGCTTTACTTTTTCCCATTCCTTAAGGTCTGAAGTTAATTTATTGATTTCAAGTCTTTCTTCTTTTGAATGTAGACATTTATAGCTATAAATTTCCCTCTGAACACTGCTTTTATTGAATATCATATATTTTGATATGCTGTGCTTTTATTTTCATTCATCTCTAAGTATTTTCTCATTTTCCTTGTGATTTTTTTCTCTGACTCATTAGTTATTTTAGTTGTTTATTTCCACATAATTTTTTAAAAATTGTCAGCTTTCTTTTTCTTATTGATTTTTTAATTTATATTTTGTGGCCAGGGAAGATAGCTGTTACTATATTTATCTTTTCTAATCTGTTGAGCCTTGTTTTATGCCATGTGGTTCATTCTGGAGAAGGTCTGTTTGTGCAGTTGGATCTTCACATCTGCATGTTCTGCATTCATGAATTCAACCACCACAGTTTGAAAACATTCTTAAAACAAGTGAAATAATTAAAAGAATAAATTTAAAAATATAGTGTAGCAATTATATAGCTTAATTACATAGTATTAAGTATCATAAATAATCTAAAGATTATTTGAAATATACAGGAGGATTTGTGTAGGTTATATGCAAATACTACATCATTTTATATAAGGAATTTGAACATTTGTGGAATTTGACATCCACAGGGGGTCATGGAACAAATCTCCCACAGATACTGAAGAATAATTGTTATTGAGAAAAATGTGTATTTTGCTGCTATTAGGTGGAGTGTTGTGTTTATGTCTGTTAGGGCATATTGTTTATTTTTTTGTTCTACTTCTCTGTTTCCATAATCCTCTTCTGTTGTACTATTAATTATTGAAAGTGGGATATTGGAGTCTACAACTGTTATTGTGGAACACTTCAATTTTCCCTTTCATTCTATCAATTTTTCCCACATATTTTGAGGCATAGTAGGTACATACAATTAATAATTGTTATATCTTTTGGCCGTACTTAAACTTGTATTGATATATAATGTTCTTCATTGCCTATTGTTAACATTTTAGATTTAAAGTTCATTTTGTCTTTAATAGTAAAACCACATCTGCTCTCTTTTGATTACTATTTGCATGGAATATCTTTTTTCATCATTTCACTTTAAACCTATTTGTGTCATTGAATTTCAAGAGAATCTTAAAGTTTGCTATTTTGACTTTTTTGTTTGTTTGTTTGTTTGTTTGTTTGTGCCAGGGATGAGGCTGAGATGAAGTTTCAGGTATTTTCAGTTTTTTTCTGAGCCCATGTTTTCCTTGGGTGTGTGTGGTGGCTTTTTTTTAATTTCCCCATATATGCAGCTGATTTTGAATGTCAAAAAAGTATGATTTCTGTAAATATTCTAGAAGTGGTTTCACCTAGTGGTGATTGAAACAGTGGAGGCCAACACATGCCTACCCCTCTACAGTTAGAGCAACATTTAACAAGCAGAACAAAACCCCAAATTTGAAGGACATGATCTTAATTGCCCACTCTGGCTCCAGCAAGCCACACAAGAAACAAAGGTTACCATTTGCACAGGTGCCTGTCATGCATCCAGGGGTAGAAGGATGAGTAGTCATCACTACACAGATGACTGAAGTGGACTAGTATTAAAATTTACTAGCTATTCTATCCCTGGGAACCTGAAATAATTAAACTGCAGAGTTTCAAAATATTTACTTCTAAAAGTTTTTGCCAGTGAAATTGTTATCCAGGTGGAGAGAAGGACTCCTGGTGCTTCCTACTCCATAATCTTCTCTGATATCACCCACAACTGTACTCAATTGTATCTTCTTTTAATTTAATTTAATTTAATTTTAAAAGTGTGGGGTACAATTCAGGGTTACGTATACAAATGGTCATTAGGCAGGTACCCTTGTCTATGAGGTGTGTCCCCCCTCTGCTGGCAGTTTCCCACTACTGCCAATCCCTTTTTTATAGTATTATGATCATTGTTCAAGGTCCACTTATGAGTGAGAACACGTGGTACTCAGTTCTTTGTTTCTGTGATAGATCACTCAGTATTATAGACTCTATGTCCATCCATGTTGCCACAAATTTTATAATTTTGTCCTTCATTATGGCTGTGTAATATTCCATTGTGTATCTGTACCACATTTTTTAATCCAGTCCTCTTTCAACGGGCAGAATGGTTGGCTCCATGTTTTTGCTATTGTGAATAATGCTGCAATAAATATGCATGTGCAGGTATCTTTTTCATAGAGCAATTTGAGTTCCTCTGTGTATATTCCCAGAAAGGAGATTGCGGGATCGTATGAAACATTGATTGTTAGAACTTCTAGGAATCACCATACTGTTTTCCACAGAGGTTGTACTAGTTTATACTCCCACAAACAGTGTAGAAGTGTTCCCTTTTCCCTACATTCTCTCCAGCATCTGTTGCATTTTGAATTAGTGATTATGACCATCCTGACTGGAGTTAGGTGGTATCTCAGTGTGGTTTCAATTTGCACTTCTTTGATAATTAGTGAGGCTGAGCATTTTGCATGTATCTGTTGATTGCTCATATGTCTTCTTCTGAGAAGTGTCTATTCATATCTTTTGCCCGCTTTATAATAGGACTGTTTGTTTGTTTTTCCTTTTTGGCACATTTGAGTCCCTTGTATATCTGGGATGTTAGGCCTTTGTCAGATATACAGTTGGCAATAGTTTTTTCCATTATGTTTGCTGTCTTCTCACTCTCTTGATGGTTTATTTTGCTTTGCAGAAGCTTTTCAGTTTGATGAGGTCACACTTGTCTACCTTATTTCTTATGGCATGGGCATCTGGGATTTTGATCAGTATTGATTGCCAGGTACAATTTCCATAACGGTGTTTCCTGCATTTTCTGAAGTTCTTATAGTTTGAGGTTTTACATTTAGGTCTTTCATCTATTTAGAGTTGATTTTTGTGTATGGTAGTAGGTTAGGGTCTTGTTTTAATCTTCTGCATGTGATCAGCCAGTTTTTCCAGCACCATTTATTGAATAGATTCTTCTCTCCCCAGTGGTGGATTGTAGAGGCTTTGTTGAAGATGAGTTGGCTGAGAAATTGAAGTTCTTCTTCTGGAATCTCTATCCTAGTCTTTAGATGTATCTTCCTGTTCTAGTACCAATACCTGGCTGTTTTGGTTATAGTAGCCTTACAATAAAGTTTAAAGTGTGGAAATATAATACCTCCTGCTTTGTTTGTTTAGATTAAGATTGTTTTGGCTATTTGTGGTTGTTTATGTTTCCATATGAATTTCTGTATTGTCATTCCCAGGTCTAAGAAGAATTATGCTGGTAATTTAATGGGTATTGCATTAAATCTGTAGATTGCCTTGAGGAAGATGGATATCTTAACAATGTGAATTCTACCAATCCATGATCATGGAATATTTTTCCTTTTGTTTGT
>CAUYQG010005296.1:0-20350 GCA_963574415.1 Tarsius wallacei
CCCTCCAGCAGGCGCCTGTAGGTGGCGATCTCGATGTCCAGGCCCAGCTTGGAGTTCATCACCTCCTGGTATTCCTTGAGCAGGCAGGCCATGTCCTGCTTTGCCTTCTGCAGGGCGGCCTCCAGCTCCGCCAGCTTGCAGCGGGCGTCGGTGAGGGCCGCCTCGCCCTGCTGCTCGGACTGGGTCACCGCGGCCTCCAGCTTGGTGTTCTGGGGGCCCAGAAGGGAGCAAGGTGGGTCACAGTCCCCGGGGCTCTCTGTCCATGACCTGGGGGCGTTCCTTCCCTCCATCCAGCTGGGAATGCCCAGAAACGGGGCCCCCTGCCTCCACCACCTGGGACTCACCAAGGGACCATGACCAGGGGCTGTACATGCACACGGGGCTGTGGATGAGGGGTGAGATCCAGAGAGGGTGCACGCAGGCTGTGGGACACGGGGCAGGCCCGCCTCTCTGGCCTTGGATGCAGATTGACCCTACCTGGCACTTGGCGTTCTCCACCTCGGCCGTCAGCCTCTGGATCATGCGGTTGAGCTCGTTGATCTCCTCCTTGGTGCGGCGCAGGGTCTCCCCGTGCCTGATCACCGTGGCCTTCATCTCCTCGCACTGGGGGAGGCAGGGACGCTCGTGAGGCTCAGGGGGGACTCCCGTCCACTCAGGACAGCACAGGTTGGGCAGTGCTCAGTCTGTGCAACCATACACAGCAGGCCTGCCCTGCCACCCCACCTCAGAGAAGCGGTCCTTCTCTTACCGTCCTTAGGGATCAGAACCCCCAGGCAAAGACACATCTTCTATTGGGTCCCTCGCATCCCTCACGCTGCCACGTCTAGGCGGCAGGTGTCCTGTGCCACTCACCTTGCTGCGGTACCAGGACTCAGCCTCAGCCCGGCTGCGGGTGGCAATGTCGTCGTACTGAGCCTTGATCTCGGCGATGACGCAGTCCATGTTGAGGTCGCGGCTGTTGTCCATCTTGACGACGACCGAGGTGTCAGAGATGTGGGCGTGGAGCACGCGGATCTCCTGCAGGGGGCAGAGGAGGGACAGCCCAGTTATCTGGGCTTTTCCTCAAGCGCTGATGCCTGGAATCCCTTGGGCCTACCTGGAGCCAGCCTCTCATGTTGGGAGAAGCAAGCCTGGTGGAACCGCACAGCTTTCTGTACACAGAAAGAATCCCTTCTAGAGGAAAACACAGCCACTTTTCAAGTGCCTGCTTCTGGAAGCACTCAGGCCCAAGTGAACCCAGGCTGCTTCCCGGAAGAAGCCAGAATGTTCCAGATGCTTCCCAGGGGCCCAGACTCAGCGTTGGGGCCTCTTCACATTCTCCTAGACCAGCCCCATAAAGGGAGGCTGTTGGCTGCCTGAGAAAATCCTTGGCCAAAGAGATGGGTTCGAGGCTGTCTGTGACTGATGTGGCCTCTGTTGCAGCCCAGTGTCTCCGAGGAGGGACATAGGGCAGTTCCCAAGGCCCAGC
Source organism: Tarsius wallacei (assembly GCA_963574415.1). NCBI lineage: Eukaryota > Metazoa > Chordata > Mammalia > Primates > Tarsiidae > Tarsius > Tarsius wallacei. The sequence goes on from CAUYQG010005296.1 coordinate 1,469, forward strand.
GCTTATTCTGGAACACTCATTCTCCTGCCTTTTACTCAATTTGTTCCTTTCTGGCCCCCTATTCCTCCGCCTCCTTGCCCCCTCCCCCTTCTTGTTCCCTTCCAGCCTCCGGCCCATGTTCATATCAGCAGGCTGGGTCATGCCTGTGCGGGTCTGGATGGGGACGAGGGATGGGAGCGTCTGTGCCCACCATGGCCGAGAGCCCCCTCACCTCCTCATACAGCCGCCTCAGGAAGTCGATCTCCTGCGTCAGGGCCTCCACATTGGCCTCCAGGTCCGACTTGCGCAGGTAGGCACAGTCCACGTCCTGTGTGGGGTAGCAAGGGGCCATGAGGGGACTCTCCTCAGGATGCTCTGAGGTCCTGGCTATGTGTGGCAGGGCGCAGAGGACAGGGTGGCTGGGACTGGGGGCAGGGGGGTCTTGGCAGGCTGGGTTCCACTCACCTTCTTTAGAACCACAAACTCGTTCTCGGCTGTTGCCCGAAGGGCAACTTCCTCTTCATACCTGAAGGAAAAAGGATACAGGACCTTGTCTGAATGACTCTTGACCTTGACTGTGAGCATGCGTGGAAACGAGCCTGCTTCCTAGGCCTCTGCCTGCTCACTCCCTGCCCTTAAAAGGAAGGGCCAGGACTAGGGAGGTGTCAGGATGCAGGCCCTGGCCTACAGGGGATGCCCTGGAGGACAAGAGCACCCAACCCTGCTTTGTGGCAGAGGTAGGAGGGTAGGATCTGGAAGCAGGGTGTGTGAGGCCAGGTGTCATTGTCTGTGTGCAAATGAACAGGTCGACCATTTTAGAAAGGCAGAATGAAAAATTGGAAAAATAAAGTGTGTGCCAATTATTCACACCCCACAACAAACATCCAGGTAGAATACCAGTCACCTGGGATGTTAGTGCAGGAATGAATGCCCTGTGCTCAAGCCCCTCATTTTACAGAAGAGGAACTGGAGACCAGAGAGGTTGCCCAGCTGCCTGAGCCCTTACAATGGAAGAGGAAGCACTCCAGCTATGGTCTTCTGCCTCACAGGGGGTCTCCTTTCACGAGGATGATTCCAGACCAGGGGTCCCCAGTCTCTGGGCCGCTGACTGGTGGTCTGTTAGGAACTGGGCTGCTCAGCAGAAGGTGAGTGGTGAGCGAATGAGTGAAGCTTCATCTGTATTTACAGCTGCTCCCCATCACCTGTATCACTGCCTGAGCTCCGCCTCTGTCAGATCAGTGGTGGCACTAGATTCTCATCGGAGCATGAACCCTTTTGTGAACTGCGCATGTGAGGGATCTAGGTTGCACGCTCCTTATGAGAATCTAATGCCTGATGATCTGAGGTGGGGCTCAGGTGGTGATGCTAGCACCAGGGAGTGGCTGCAAATGCAGATGAACATGAGCAGTGACATTTGACTGCAGTGCACATCCCCTCTCCCCTGTCTGTGGAGAAATTGTCTTCCATGGAACTGGTTCCTAATGTCAAAAAGGTTGGGGAACTGAACTGCTGTTCTAGAATTACTGGGCCCCAAGAAAAATGTCCCATCCATCTCCCTGCCATGAGTTTGTGAGGTTGCCCACTACCCACTCAGATTCCTTTGTATAATATCTTGGCCACATCTCTGGTGTGTGTGTGTGTGTGTGTGTGTTGGGGGTGGTGGCAGGACGCGTCTGCTTCTCTCACCTGGGTCTCTATCCTTTTTGCCTCTGAGCCCTCCCCAGCCCCACTAGGCTGCAGGTGGCAGGATCCTGTCTCTGCCACTCCAACCAACCCCTCCTGCTCTGTGGGAGACAGCTTAAAGACCCAGAGGGAGGGACAAGGAGATCCTGGGAAGGGCACGTGAGAACGCCTTGAAGGCAAGTGGCCTCTCCTCACAAGTAGACTCCCTTGAGTCCCCGTATTCTACAGCTCACATGTCAACCTTGTATTGGAAGGGCTGGATCTGTGACTTGCAGGCCGCGCAAGGAAGGGACTATGTGCACTGCTTGGCTCTGGGGTGTGAGCACCCAACCCAGTGTCTGGCTGGCCCCTGGTAGGTGCTAGGTGAGCACTAGTTGAGGGAAGAGTAAATTTAAGAACGTCCAGGCTGGGCACGGTGGCTCACGCCTGTAATCTCAGCACTTTGGGAAGCCGAGGGGAGAGGACTGCCTGAGCCCAGGAGCTCAAGATCAGTTTGGGCAACTTGGCAAGACCTCGTCTCTACAAAAAATTGAAAAATTAGCCAGGTATGGTGGCGCACGCCTGTAGTTCTGGCTCCTTGGAAGGCTGAGGTGGAAGGATTGCCTGAGTCCAGCAGGTCAAGGCTGCAGTGGCTGTAAGTGACAGAGTGGGCAACAGAGTGAGGCCCTGACTCCAAAAAAAAAGTGTCTGGGACTCTGAGGGCTGGTCGCAGAGGGACCGGGATGGATTCTTCTGAAGGGTGGATGGAGAAAGGGAGAGGTTGCCATTTCTCAAAACTACTGGTGGGGAAACAAGGTAAGCCTCCATCCCCCAGAGGGCCAGGACCCACCCAAGGACCCCTGATCCCCGAGGAAGGGCACGGGGTGTGGGTTCCCTCTGCTCTCAGGCAGGGAGCCTACCCACAGACTGGCCACTTCCCGGGCCCAGGGAACATCCACCAAGCCCCCAGGTCCAGCACACCTCCCCACACTCACTTCTTCTTGTAGCCCTCCAGCACCTCCTGCACGTGGTTGAGCTCCGAGGCCAGCCTCCCGCTGTCGGCCTCCACGCACTCGGCCTCCCTCCGCAGTGTCTCAATGTAGCCCTCGAACAGCGGCTCCAGGTTACTCTCGCAACACTGGCGGTTCTGGTAGAACTGCCACTTGGTCTCCAGCAGCTTGTTCTGCTGCTCCAGGAAGCGCACCTGCCATGCAGAGGCAGAGCCTGAGAATCTCCTCTTGTAGGACCAGAAGGCAAGTGGGAGACCCCAGCACCAGGGCCTGAAAGGCCCCAACACTCTGACCCAGAGTCTTCCCTCGTGGGGGTCATGCCACCTTGCTCAAAAACCACATCAGGGCTTGATCAGTTCACCACCTGGAAGTCCTTCCTGAGCACTAACCTCGATCTCTTTGAAAGCAATTTACCTGGTGCCATGGAAACCACTTGCTAACAACGTGCCCTTGGACAGGCGCATTCTCCCTCTGCAGAGTGGGAGGTTTAAGTTCACCTCACTGTGAGGATTAAATGAGCTCTGGTGCAGAAAGACACCCCTATGCTGAACAGCAGCTGCACCAGGCCTGGTGTCATTGTGCGTGTGCGAATGAACAGGGACCTTTTTAGAAAGGCAGACCATAAAATTAGAAAAATAAAGCATGTGCCAGTGACTCAAACCCCATGACGACAATGCGGTTAGAATACTAGTTGCCTGGGATGTTAGTGCAGGAATGCCCTGTGCTCCAGCCCCTTATTTTACTGAAGAGGAATTGGAGGCCAGAGAGGTAACCTGGCTGCCTGATCCCTCACAATGGCAGAGAAAGAGCTCCAGCTCTTATCTTCTGCCTCACAGGGGGTCTCCTCTCACTAGGGTAATTCTAGACTGTTGGGCTCCAGGGAAAATGTCCCATTCATCTCCCTGCCACGGGGTTGGCCCACTACCTCACTCAGATTCCTTTGTCTAATAACTTGGCCATATCTCTGGTAAGTGCTTTCTTATGCTAGTCTTGGTCTCTCATGTTGTTAGGAGTTCCAGATTTTCTGGTCCTTTGGGGTGGGTGTCTCTCTAGGTGACTTCTCTTTTGAGGTTGGCTCTGAAGAGCCATTTCCAGCCCTGGAGCTGTGTTCTAGCTGGAACCATTTCTCCATGGCCCTCATGCCACTGCTACATGGTGGTTACCTGGATTCAGAGAAGGGGGCTGCAGACTTGGGGAGGTTTCTGCCTCTGCAAGTGGCTTCAGTTGAGTCCAGACCATGTACTACCTGTCTCCCATAAGACCCACGAGGATGCAGACTGTCCTATTGTTCACCCTGGACCCTGAGCCCAAGCAGAGTGGCTTGGAAAACCACTCTGTCCCCCATTCAGTGGCCAAGTCACCAGTGGTGTAGAAACAGCTCTGTGCAGAGCTGAGATCACCTCCAGGCAGACCTCTGGGATCTCCTTACTGGCCCTGTCTTGACACAGAGAGTACTCCCTTGGCATGTAGCCGTTATCTGCCTTTGGACACACAGAACACCCATACCGTGGCCCTTTGCTCATGAGACGACATCACCTCTCAGGACTAAAGTCTCTGCCCCTCATTCTGCTTATGGTTTGTGGCTTGTCTCCGCCATCAGACGGCAACTCCCGATCCCGTTGTTGCCTTTATGTCTCTCTGTCTGTGTCTTAGAAACATGATGACCTTTCCCTTGACCTGGGAGCTCCCATAGGCAAGTCCTTGCTGCTGACCCTCCTGTCAGTGACCAGCCTGAGTCCTGAACATGGGTGGGGAAGGGATCAGGACGGGCGCAATCCAGGACACTCACCTTGTCGATGAAGGCGGCAAACCTGCTGTTGAGACACTTGATCTGCTCCTTCTCCTCATGCTTGACGCACTGCGCGTTGGGGTCGATCTCCAGGTTGAGGGGCGTGAGGAGGCTCTCGTTGACCGACACGGTGGTGATGCAGGGGGGGCTGGGCCCGCACACGCCGCCGGAGCGGTAGCCGAAGCTGCGCCCGCAGGAGCCGGCGCGGAAGCCCCCGCAGACGCTTTGGCTGCCGAAGCACCCGGGGAGGCCGCGGTAGCAGGAGATGCCGCGGTAAGGGGCGGCCATGATGCAGCAGCGGCCGGGCCGGGGCCCGCAGGCCGAGGCGCAGGTCATGGAGCTGAAGCCACAGGTCATGATGGAGGCAGGGAAGTGTCTGAACAGTGGCGAGGCTGGTGGAGGATGGAGCCCAGGGCCTGTGCCCCCGGCTTGTGACAGCCCCTTTTATGTGCTGGGGCAGCTGGCGTTGAAAGGGGCGGGGAGAGACAATAGCTGCGTTTTATTGGCTTGGCATCACCCCGGCCTCTTAAGCTGGAACCCCGCTTGCCTCTCCGATGTGGCTGTGTCAACAACCCCTGGCCACAGGCCCTGTTTCATCTTCAAAGCGGTTTACAAGCTTCCTCATGGCCTCTGCCCCTCCCATGGGCACTGGAGCGAGCAGAGGGGCTTCTGAAAACATCGGTCAGGCTCCATGCTCTGAGTGCGGGGAATGGGAACAGTGACTTGGGGTGGAGCTTGCTCTCGGGACCCTCTTCTGGCCTGTGGGCCCAGGATCTATGGCCTGGCCCTGGGGTGGAGTGGCCAGCCTTCCCCAAGGAAGGGGCTGCTTCCAGACAACCGCTTGTTCTAGCCCTCCCTGTCTCGAAGGCCGGTTCCTCTCACCATTGTCAAGGTCAAACCCTCCTGTCCCGTGCCCAGGCTCCTGTCCCGTGCCCAGGTGAGGGTGGAGATGTGGGAGGTGGCATGATCTCTGTATTTTGGGTAGTCCTGGTACAGGGGCACCAGCTGAGACAAGGGAGAAACTGAGTCAGAGAGTTCAGGACAGAACCGGGGCCATTCTTCAGAGTCTGGCGTTGTTGCTGGTGGAGCAAGGCCGGAATTGTGGAATGTCCACAGCCTCAGGGATTGAGCAGGGCGGGCTTCTGGGAGGAGGGTGGGAGCTGGCCTGGAGGAGGATTGGGGTGGAGGGGCACGGAGTTGAGAGGTGGCCAGAGAGGAGCCCAGCTCTGATTTGCAGACCAGAGTCTGTGTATTCATTCATTCATTCATCCATTCAGGAAGTACTTATTGAGTGCCCACCAATTTTGCATGAGTCACTGTGCTAGGTTCTAGGAACCCAGCAGGGGTCCAGGGGGTTTGGAGGCAGGAGGGGTGACATGTGCATGGGGGGCCAGCGTTTGGCCAGCAGGCAAGGGGGAGAGAATCTGTGGGTGGCAGGAAGTCCCCACTGAGGCACTGGGGTCTGACAGATGTGTTTTCGGTTCCCAGCAGGGCAGCTCCACAGAGCTGCACACACCAAGGAAGTTTGAGAAGTGCTATAGATGAGGGGGGTCAGCAGAGTCTTAATATGGGAACACTTCCTCACCTCAGAGGCTGACAGAGGGGTGGGAACTCATGTGGCTGTCCCTAAAGCCAAGTTCCCTCTCCTAAGTTGTCTCCTCATCCCTTTGGGCTGGGACAGGCGATGACTTTTGCATAGCCGGATGGAGCCTGCAGGTCTTCTGTAATCCTAGGATCTGAGCCCATAAACCCTTCCAGGTGCACATCTCACAGCTGGCTGCCTTTGTATCTGAGGGCGACCTGTTTCCTGACCCAGCCATGACCAAACAGTGACCCAGTCTGTGCTAAAAATAACCCTCCATGCATCCTCCTGGGGTCCTGGCCTCTGCGCTCCCCAATCCCTCTTCGGGTAAGCAGACCAATGAGACCCAGAGTGGGAGTATGGGATGACAGAGAGGAGCCCGTCTTTTGGGGATCTGAGGAAGGGCAGGTGACGGTGCTGTTGAAACCCATCGGGGAGCTGGACATCTCCAGAGGATCCCAAGAAAGGGACTCACCTATCCCTCCTTTCGTGCCCTTTGATAGACTTCTGCAGAGTTGTGTGTCTGGGGTGGGAACACTGGGGGTGTTGGTATGGGATAGGGGCTTCTGGTGTGAGAGACATACCAGCCTTGGAGCTCAGGGGTGGCTGTTTGCAACTGAGTGGCTGGTGGAATTTTTGGAGCTCATCTGAGGGAGGCTGAGCTGGCTAGTGCTTTTGTGCTAAGCCTTTGCTGGGTCAGACATCTGCCAGGCAGCCAAGAAAGAACCAGGTTTCCTCTCCTCTTGTCTACACCACTCTGGAGCCGGGGAGCATCTGGAAGTTTCTTCAAACATATCCCATGATAATGTGGGACTTACTTCACAGCAGAGACCTCTCCAGAAAGCATCTGTCCATCACCATCCTGTTAACCTGGCTCTACTATCTCAACCCAGTGGGCTTGGGATCCCATTGGACCCCTTCCTTGAGGGGCTCTGTGTAGACGCATGACCCCTTTGAGGTTGGGAGAACATGACAGTGGCCACCCCTGTCTTGATTGGAGCTGTGGACCCAAAGATAACAAGCCATGGTTTGAAGCCCAACTGTGCCCTTGGCTAGCTTTGTGTCGTGACACAGGTGTGTCTCCCAGGTTCCTTACTTGTGAGTATGCAGGGCCATTCCTAACCTGATGGGGGTTGGAAGGACTGGGGGGGTGCTGGTGGAGGAAGCGCCGCCCCGCCCCCCTCCATGCCTACAGGGTGACTGGGTCTTGGTTAGGGGAAGCTGGCCAGCCTCACAGAGGGACAAGGTATACAGCCCGTGAGATGCAAAGTGCCACCCCTGGGTAAGCAGAAAATAGCTTCCCAAGGCAGTCATCAGCCACCTCAGAAAGCCCTAATTAGAGCACCCATATGTAAATGGCTCAGAACAAAGGGAATCGAAGACCAGGAGCCCCATGAAAACAGACTTAGGAAGATGACAAAGGGACAGCCGTGGGCTGACCCCTGTCCGTCTGCTTTCTTGCCCTGACCATGGACCTATAAAGGGTCTGGCCAAGCCACGGGTGGTTCAGTTGATAAGGCCTGTGCTATGTGTCTGCCCATCACACACTAGCCTGGGTTGTCCTCAGGGATGATGGCTTACACTGTCGATCTGTCCTCGAATTCCTACATATACCCTCAGAGTTGCCACCACTGCCTGGCCTTTTCCCAAACCCTGTGTTTTTCTGGTGATCCCCTGCCTGTCTGCCTGGTTTCTGGCCCACGGATGCTCTGACTTTTGTTTTTTCTTCCTGCCTTGACACCCACGGGCCTTCAAATCTTCTGTCTCTCCTTCATGGATTTTTGCTAAACAACTTTGTGATGCGCATTAGTAAATATATCTTTGTGCACGACTCTACTAATTTCCTCATAGCAAATTCCTAGAGGTGGATTGTTGGGCCGAAGGGGAGGTGAGTTGTTGGCCCCTCCAGGTGTTCCTGATCCCAGGTCTGTGATCCACCTAGCTGTGGAGGTGGCGTTTCCAAGTGGAGGCGGCCAATAGGTGAGTAGGATCCCAGGAGTCAGGAGGCGTGGACGCAGATCCCACTTCTGACACCGCATGTGTCAGGCTGGCGAATCTCTGTACACTGTGTTTCCTCATCTGGAAAATGCGGATTTAATATTGGCCTCCTGGGCCTCTGTGAAGATGAATCGGGTGCTGAAGAGGAAGCCTGTAGAAGCCATCTGATCGGAGATGGCGGAACGTGCCCCTGGCTTCCCACTGCATGGAGGGGGCTTTGCTCTGCCCTTGTTCTCCCAACCTCCACCCCTCCGGCTTTGCCTTCTGGCCTTGAACTCACTGGCTTGGAGCTGATGGACTGTGGCACCTTCACGCACTCAGCCACTGTTTCCTGCACAGGTACGGAGAGGAGCTTACCACGTGGACTTTGTCCTCAAGGACTGAACTGTGTAGTTGGGTAGATTTGTAAATATGAGCAAGTTAACATACTCTAGATAAAGTTCTTCAAGGCAGTCCCGGATTTTCTGTCAGCGGACTGATGGGTGATCGACATCTTGTCTCTGGAGACGAGAGGCTTTGTAAAAAAAAGTCAGACTTAAGCTGGGCTTTGGAGGAAAAGGGGTGTTTGCAGGGCAGTGGATACTGGAGCTTAGGGGCCATCATAGTTAAAGAACAAACTTTGGGCATGTGACAATGAAGACTGAGAGACAAGACAAGGGCTTCCACTCTTGAGGCCATGTGGCAACATCCTGGAACTCCAAGCCAAGAAAAGAAATATGTGTCAGTATTGAAAGAGAAAAGGCAGAACTGGTGTTACTTTCAGACAATGGGATCAGCTCTACAGAAAACCCAACACAATCAGTGGATAGACTATAAAACTAACAGGACAGGCTGAGCAGTGCTGCTAGCCACAAGGCCAACTTACAAAATCAAGAGAGCCTTTCCAGATCAGTGACAATCAGCTAGAAAATCAATAGAAAATAAGATGCCATTCCTAAGAGCTATAAAAACAATGAAGTAATTACAGTGTGACTATATAAATTGTTCACAAGACCTTCACGGAGAACAGTGTAAAACTCTGTCATGAAAAAGCATATACGAAATTCTGATTAAGTAGAAGTATATTCAGGATTAACCTAACATTCTAGAGGTATAAATTCTCTCGAAATTAATGTTTAAGTTCAATGCAAAGCCAACAAAAATTCCAGCTGGATTGACTTTGAGGAAGTTGATAAAATCAATTTTTGGTGAAAGAGTGGTTTATTTATAGTAAAGTCAGTTATGAAAAAGGAAAGCAAAGAGGTATCTGGGAACTAGGGAGCCACAGTGGCAAAAAGTATAGTGTGTGGGCAGGAACAGGCAGACGGACCCAAGAAGCAGAAGGGAGAGCTCACGGCAGGATCCGTTCCTGTCAGGAAAACACATTGTTTACTCAGTTGGTGAGATTTGTACAGACAGTCTCACTGCAGGGAAGGCAGAGCTAGGGACCAGTTTATACCAGATCCCTGAGAGGTCCCAGATGAATTAAAGGCCTGATCATGCAAGAGAAAGCTAAAAAGTAAGCAGAAGAATATGCAAGAGAATATCCTTGTCACTTAGGGCTCGGGAGAGACTTCTTAAGCAAATCTTAAAAATCAAAATCAAAAGGTGAAAAAGTAATTGACACAGTCACATTAAAATTAAGAATTCCAGTTCAGTGGAAGACTATACACAGAATGCAATTTAATAGATAGCTGATGGCCTGGGAGGAATGGAACATCTAAAGTGTGTAAGAAACTCCTACAAATTCACAAGTGAAAGCCTGGAAACCCAGTGGAATGCTAGCCCAGGATCTGAGTAGACAGTGCACCAGTGCTGATAGGGATATGAAGACATGATGACGGTCCCCAGTTCTTAGAAGGATGCAGGTGGATGTGGAGGAGTGGGAGGACGAGAATCCTCGCTTGCTGTGGGTTGGAGTGTGGCTGGCGCAGACGTTCTGGAAAGCGACAGGCATTCCTCAGCAAATTTAGCTATGTGCAGATGACCAAGCATCCCACTCCTGAGAGAAATCCAGCCCCACATTTGAAAGCAATGCTCATGTGAAGACAAGACCATTCATCATGGCGTTATGGACAGTGGAAGGAAGTAGGAGGCTGCCTAGGAGACCACAGATTGGACAGAGATAAGTAAAGGATGGTCAACGCACACCGTAGGGCAGGGTGCAGAAGGCAGATGCGACAAGGGTGATGTACTTACAAGCCAGAGTGTTGTGTGAGAAAAGGTCAGATCCAGAGCGAGAACGTGGGCACAGACCATCTACGTCAACAAAACACACACATGCCCAGAGCACTTTCACCTCTGCAGTGGTGAATACATCTTTGGGGACGACATCCTATCTATTGTGGTGGGTGCCTTTTGGGGGTGGCTAGAGGGAAAGGAGGGATACGAAATGAAAAGTGAATATGAATACATCAGAGCGGGGTCTTCTGTGCACCGAAGAGGGCACTGTGCAAAGAACGGGAGAGAGTGCTGTGTTCGGCCCTCTGCCCGGGAGGTCTAAAAGAAAAGCAGAAGTAAGAGCCAAGGAGGTGGGTTAGCATCCCTGGGACAGCCTGGGGTCGGGCTCAGGAGCCTTCAGTGTCTTCTGCTGAGCCTTCGGTGCCTGGGCAGATGGATCTTGGAAGCGCACCATTGGAGCTAAAGCTGAAGTCATCATAAGGGCTGGAGAAAAAAAGGCCGGTCCACAAGATCTGTTTAGGAAGCTAACGTCCGGGCTGGTGGCTGCGGGCTGCCCAAGGTAGGGCGCACTGCAGAGGGCTGAGCGCGTGCAGAGAAGCCCCTGGGAGAGTGAGAATCCCAGTCAGGGAAGAGCCAGGGAAGCCACACTCCATGCTGATCAACCTGAGAGGGCTTCTTGTAGGAAAAGGGCTTTCCCTGGTGGTGGCATTGATGCCAGGCTAGGGTGCCCTCTAGTGGGCACATGGTGGCAGTCCAGGCCGCCCTGGACATCTTTTCCAAGGCACCTATGCCAGAGAGCGGTGACTCCCAGCCTCAGTTTTGAACTTTGAAATGGGGCACACGTCATGCAGGTGTGATGCGGCTGGGTAAGCTCTGGAAGAAGACAGCAGAGGGTGATATAAGCATTTCTGGGCTGAGTTTTTCTTGCTGTTTGTCTCCTGGCACTCCTTGGCAAGCCTTTGGAGCCGCTGGAGGGGAACTCTGAGGACATGGCGTCCCACCCCACCCTCCAGGCTGTGTCGTGCCTGCTGGATTCCCCCAGGGTCAGGAAGACTCTGGCCAGGTTGGGCTGCCTGAGTGAACCTCACGTCGAGCCCAAAGCCGAGCCCTTGCCCCTTGAGCCCAATGGTCACCCTCCCTCTTTTGGACATCAGCCTGTGGCATCAGCCTGGGCTCCTGACAGCCTTGCTCCGCCCCCACACTCTGCGCCCCACCCACCCCCAGACACACACCCAGCCTGTTCTCCTTGGTCCCTCACAGGGCAGGTTCTCTGGGTGCTGTCTTGGCCAGCAGTGTCCTCCAGCCAGCAGTGTCCTCCAGCAGCTGGCCATCTTCCTCTCATGGGGTCTGAGCAGCAGGGGCAAGAGTGGCCGCAGCTCTGGACACCGTGAGTCTGTGGGTGCTGCCCGAGAGCGTGTCTCACTTAAAACAGAGAAACGAGCAGTCCCTGCTGAGCCCTGCCTGGACTGCAGTGTGAATGACACAGATGTTGGGGCTTAGTAACTGCTGGAGTGACCTGGGTTCCATAATTTGCAAACATTCTTGATTGTTAGCATCGTCTTCTTCCAGAATTTAAGACACCCTAAGTTCATTCTAAGATTTCAGTTTAAACCTCTATGTAGGCCCCTTTTCATTCCCCACTGCTGAGCTGCCCCCTGCCACATGCCCAGGCTAGCCCTTCTCATTCCTTATCACTAAGCTGTCCCTCTACCGCCACATGCCCAGGCTAGCCCCTTCTCATTCCCAGCTGCTGAGTCACCCCCCTGCTACATGCCCAGGCTAGCACCTTCTCATTCCCCACTGATGAGCTGCTCCCCTGCCACATGCCCAGGCTAGCCCCCTCTCATTTGCCACCGCCGAGCTGCCCCTGCCACATGCCCAGGCTAGCCATTTCTCATTCTCCACCACTGAGCCACCCCCGCTATATGCCAAGGCTAGCCCATTCCTGGCTCTTGCAGCTTGGTGTGTGGGGTTCTCTCAACATACACTTTCACCCTCCTCTTTTGAGGTTTTCAACATGTATTGAGTCGGGGAAGAGACTGTCAAGCAGTGCTCTGCCTAGGTGACAACTTGTGGGGGCAGCAGGCCCAGTGGGTGCCTTTGGCTTTGGGTGCTGGCCTCACAAGCCTATTGTTCCAGGTTGATTCCCACGAGGTCCCCTGTGCTGGTGCTGCCTTGGAACTTTTGGCCATATCTTGCCTTCATGTTGCTGGTGACCCTTCCGTCTCAGCAGTCTTCCAAGGTGGCCTTTTGGGCCTGTGACTCTGAGGGGTGGTAACTGGGTCTAGTGTGTAGCTCTTTTAGAATGGAGGTCACTAACAACCTCTTGTGTTCAGCTTTGGCCTTGGCTGCAAATCTGGGCCCACAGGAAAAATTCACTTGGTCTCCCATTCCTCACACGGTGCCACAGTGAGTATCCTAGTTTATGGTCCATGTACTTCAATAGCTTCCTAGGGTTACTCCACCCTAGAAATCAGAAGAGCTGGTGACTCCCTTCCGCATCAGACTCAGGACACACAAATATGCTCCCCTAGGTCTCCTCCTGCTTCAGCTTGGCCACACACACTCTCTCCTGGTAACTCTACACCCAGAAACCCTGCTTCTGCTCTTACCTGCCTCTGGTGTAGTTGCGCCCTGCCCCTCTTGTCCTGGTTCAGAGTTCTCATTTGCCCCTGGGCTTTCTATCCTCTCTCCCATCTTGGTCAATTTCACTCAGTTTGAAAGTATCTTAGAAGCAGGGATTTCAGCCGGGCTCGGTAGCTCAGCCTGTACTGCCAGCACTTTGGGAGGCCAAAGCGAGTGGATTGCCTGAGCCCGCGGGTTCGAGACCCGCCCGGGCAACTTGGTGAGACCTCGTCTCTACAATAAATCAAAAACAACTAGCCGGGCGTGGTAGCACGCGCCTGTAGTTCCAGCTACTTGGAAGGCTGAGGCGGAAGGATCGCTGGAGCCCAACAGGTCAAGGCTGCGGTGGCCGGGGGCATGCCACTGCACTCCAGCCTGAATGACAAAGTGAGACTTCAACTCAGAAAAAAAAATCAAGACACACTGATCACAGCCCTGCCTGAGCTGGTTGAGAGGATGAATGAGAGACCCATGCAATGTCTTTAACACAGCTGAGTGACGCTTGCTGCATGCTCAATACATGGTACTTTTACTGTTAGCTCCACCTTGGAGTCCCACAGGCATCTCCAGTCCCTGTGGTCCCCGTGACCCTGAAAATAGCACAAACCATGGGGTCCATTAGTGTAGTTACAAATTATTCTATACATCTTACTCTCTCTGGTTCGCAGCACCAACTCAGGGTCATAGTGCAAGTCGGATGTGAAATGTCATAACCAGTGACATGCTGCACCACTGTCACTGTTCTACTAACTAGTGCAAAAACGAGACAGCAACAGCAAGCAGAGTGTGCTGACCTCACAGCAGAAACTTGGGTTTCTGGCCCGTCTTGACCTTGAGCTGGCTGTGCAGACTGAAGACAACCAAGCTCCCTCTTTCTGAGCTATTTCCTAGTCCGTAAAAGGAAGGGGTTGCACAGGGTGGTCTCTGAGAATCCATGGGGCTTCACTGTGGTCCCTGTGACCCTGAGCTCTTGAGTAAATTGATGTTTTAAATGACTTTTACTATGTACAGGGAAGACCCCAGACCTGGGCACACCCTTCCACAGACCCTGGCACAGATCTCTGACTGGGCTGACTGATGAAGGGTAGCCTGTAAAGCAGGTGGCTGTTTCTTCAATGCACAGACCAAAGCAAGGCTACAGGATAATGGCAGATCAGGAAAACACGATGCTACTAAAGGAACAAAATAAAGCTTTAGTAACTGACACTAACAAAGTGGAGATCTATGAGCTGCTTGATAAAGAATTCAAAATAATTGCTTTAAAGAAGTTCAGTGAATTACAAGAGAACACAGGTACACAACTAAGCAAAATTAGAAAAACAATACGTGAACAAAATGAGAAGTTCAATAGCGACTGATCTAAAATATGCTCCCCCAGGTCTCCTCCTTCTTCAGCCTGGTCACACGCACTCTCTTCTGATAACTCTACATCCAGAAACCCTGCTTCTGCTCTTACCTGCCTCTGGTGTAGTTGCGCCCTGCCCCTCTTGTCCTGGTTCAGAGCTCTCCTTTGCCCTGGGCTTTCTATCCTCTCTCCCATCTCACAGAGAGCGTCAACAGCAGACTCAAACAGAAAATCCACAAGCTTTTCAAAGACAGGCCATTTGATATCAGCCGGAGGAACAGAAAAGAAAAAGAAGGAAAAAGAGTGAAGATAGCTGTGAAATGTATAGGACATCGTAAGCAAACCAATATATGCATCATGGGAGTTTCAGAAGGAAAAGAGAAATAGAAATGTACAAAAGGTTTACTTAAAGAAATGATGGCTGAAAATTTCCCAAATGTGGGGAGGGAAATGGACATCCAGATTTATGAAGCCCAAATGACCCTAAATAGGTTGGACCTAGAGAGGTTTACACTGTGACACATTGTAATTAAATTGCTAGAAGTCAAAGACAAAAAGAGAATTTTGAAAGGAGTAAGAGAAAAGTGACTTATCACATTCACGGGAACTCCCCACCCCCCGCCCACCATACAAGTCTGTCAGCAGATTTCTCAGCAGAAACGTTGCATGCCGGGAAAGAGTGGGATGATGCATTCAAAGTGTGGAAAATAACACAACAACAACAACAACAACTAAATCCACCAACCAAGAGTACTATACCCTCAAGACTGTCTTTTAAAAATAAGGAGTTTCTCAGGGAACAAAAGTTGAGGAAGTTTGTCACCACTAGCCCTGCCTTACAAGAAGTGCTCAAGGGGCTGGGCTCTGTGGCTCAGCCTGTAATCCCAGCACTTTGGAGGCAGAGGCGAGTGGATTGCCTGAGCCTGTGGGTTCGAAACCAGCCCTGGGAACTTGGCAAGACCTCATCTCAACAATAAATAAAAAATTAGTCGGGCGTAGTAGCGCATGCCTATAGTTCTGGCTACTTGGAAGGATCGCCTAAGTCCAGCAGGTCAACGCTGAGGTGGCCGTGAGCGTGCTACTGCACTCCAGCCTGAGTGACAGAGTGAGACTCCAACTCAAAAGAAAAAAAACAACAACAAGAAGTGCTCAAGGGAGTTCTTCAAGTTGAAACAAAAGGATACTAAACAGCCACATGAAAGCATAGGAAAATATAAATCCCACTGACAAGTAGAAATATATAGACAAATACTGCATAATGTGATACTGTATTGGTGGTGTGTAAATCACTTTTAACCCTAGTATGCAAGTTGAAAGACAAAAGTATAAGGAATATCTGTAACCACAAAAATTGGCTAGTGGATACACAAGGGAAAAAAAGAAACCTCTGATATCAATCACAAAGTGTTGGGGAGAGGGTATGAGTAGGGTTTTTGCATGCAATTAAAGTTATCAGCTAAAAATAGACTTTCATAACCAAATGCAGTTTCAGTTATACAAGATGAATAAATCCTAGAAAAATACTGTACAGTATAGTGCATATAGTTATCAACATTGCGTTGTATACCCAAACATTTTCTAGAGGGTAGATCTTATGTTAAGTGCTCTTACCATATAATAACAATGATGGTAATAATAATAAATAAAGGGGGCGAGAGGGAATTTTTGGAGATGATGGACAGATATGCAACATAGTTTATGGTGATGGTTTCACTAGTTTATAAACTTATTTCCAAACTTATCAAGTTATCTACACTAAATATGCATACTTTTTGCATGACAGACATACCTCGATAAACTGGGTTAAACACACACACATAGACACACACACACACACACACACACACACACACAAGCAAACTAATAAATAAAGCAAAAAGGGAAACTTGGTTTTTAGGGAAAAAGAGGGAGGCCCAGAGGTTGGATAGATGATGATCTTCTGATTTTTTTTATTATAAAGATATGGGGTACAATTCAGTGTTAGGTATACTAACATTGATTATGCAGGTACCCTTGTTGATGAGGTGTGCCTCTGCCTCCCGTAGCAGTTTCCCTCAACTGCCAATCTCATCCCCCTCCCCTGACAGTTTCCCACTACTACCAATCTCTTTCTTATAGTATTGTAATTGTTCAAGGTTTGCTTATGAGTGAGAACATAGGGTACTCTGCATCTTCTGATTTTCAAGCCTGAGAAGAGACCACGTGCAAATGTGACGCTAATGGATTTCCAACAAATAAGGCAGCTGCATGGCTTCTTTAGGAAATGTTGGAAGTCATCTGGTCCCATTTTTTGCATGTATGATTTGGAACCCTGGGGACCAGAGAGAGTAGGTGGCTTAAGCCAGACTGCATGAGTCCGCAGACCCAAGACCAGCATTTGGGGACTCACCTTGGCAGCTACTGTGCTACTGTGCTTTTCTTTTCTCTTTCTTTTTCTTCTTTTCCTTTTTTTTTTTGAGTCAGGATCTCACTCTGTCACCCAGGCTGGAGTGCAGTGGCATGATCACAGCTCACTGCAGCCTTGATGTCCTGGGCTCAGGTGATCCTTCTGCCTCAGTCTCCTGAGTCGCTGGGACTACAGGCAAGCCCCACTACTACCTGGCTAATTTTTTCTTTTTCTTTTCTTTTCTTTTTTTTTTTTTAAGAGATGAGGTCTCACTATGTTGCCCAGGCTGGTCTTGAACGCGTAGGCTCAAGCAATCCTTCCTCCTTGGCCTCCCAAAGTGTTGAGTCACTGTGCCCACAGGCGTGAGCCACCGTGCCCGGTTACTTTTCTTTGTTGTAGAGACAAGTTTAACCTACAAGGATGTGTGGAGGCGTCCTTGACTGCTCACCTTCTCTCATATCTGAAATGCGATCTGCCAAGCAATCCAGTGGACTCTTTCTTCGGATTCTGCCTACAGAATCTGGCTACCTCTCCCACCTCCCAGGGCCTCCTGCCGGGCAGACGCCTCGCCATCCCTCCAGGATTGCCACGAGACTCTCCGGCCTCTTACCCCTCCTTTCACTGGCCCACGGTCTACTCTCTAGGCAGCCGTCAGGGTGATCACTGAGGCATGTCAGGTCACGCCAGTCCTCTGCCAAAACCCTCCAAAGCACCACACTGCATTCTGTGTGGGAGCAAACGTCTTCAGGACAACCTCTGCTCCTGCTTTCTGAGGCCTCCCATCACTGTGCCTCTATGAACGCACCATACTCGGAACTCTCCCTCACCCTCACCACACAGCCCACGCTGGCCTGCCTGCTTCCGGTGGGAATGTGCCAGGCCTGTTTCCACCTTGGCCTCTGCACCGGCTCTCCCTTAGGCCCACATAACTCGTCCTCTTACTGCCCCAAAACCTTTGCCCAGCTGTCACTTTCTCAGGGACGCCTGCTCTCACCATGCAGCCCAAATTGTACCCATTCTCTCTCAGCTCTTCTGAGTCCTCTTATCCTGTGTCTTTGCTATCTCTGTAGCACTTGACACCATCTCATCTCGTGTATCGTTTATTCATTATTGAGTGTATTTTTCATCTCGCCCAATGAAAAGTAAACCCATGAGAATACACATCTCTGTCTTTTTTATTCATGGGTATATCCCCAATTCGTAGGAAGGTGCCTGGCATGTAGTAAGTGCTCAGTAAATGCTAGTTGACAGGAAGAAAGAAAGACATAGAGACCAGCATGAGACAGGCCCGTCCAGAGCATTGGTTTTGAATTCGGTTTCTATTTTGCTTCCTGGTTTAGTGTGTCTACCACATAGGACCTTTGGACACTCTCAACTCTTTCCCATGGGTTAGGGTCCATATGAGATCATGCCCCTGTGGCCTGCAAGTGGTGAGGTGGCCATGTGACCATGAGAACAGATGACTGGGGTTCATTGCTTCCTCACAGAATTCAAGGTGTCTCCCCAGGTGTCCTCGGCCATCTGGGATCCCCCTGGGAGCTCGGTTCTGAAGGTGCAGACACAGGGCCTATCTCACGTGGGTGCTCCCTGGGGCTGGGCTGGATCTTGCTTCCTCCGGATCCATCCCTACCTTCTGCTCACAGACTGAGATTCTGTCCTCTGTGTCTTCCTCCTGTAAGGGGTGTGTCCATGTATGTGAGCATGTGTGTGTGTGCATGTGTGTGTGAGAGAGAGAGAGAGAGAGACTAGGAAGACTCCCTCTCATTCTCTCTCATTGTGTTGGCTCTTTTCTTGAGCCCTCTTTTCTTTGAGAGAGATTCTGGAAGATTATTTCTGCTCTTGTCTTCATGCACAGAGAGCTCTACTCAGGGGCTGGGGGCTGAGGCAGTATGGCAAAATCACCGTTGAGGCAGCTGCTGGCATTCTGTCAAAAGGCAGGCACTTTCCAACCTGTTCTGGGTGTGATAGGTGTCCTGTAGCATGGGGTGGGAGAAAGGGGTGACCCACCCTTGGTGGAGGGCCCTGTCTTTGTGAAGTTCTTCACGCACTGGGTAATCTCTCCAGGGATCAAGTCTGCGTCAAAGCTCTTCCTTGTGGCTCTGCATCACTCCTTCTGTTCTTTCTTTCTTTCTTTTTTTTTTGAGCTGGAGTCTCACTCTGTCACCCAGGCTGGAGTGCAGTGGCACACTCATGATGATCATGGCTCATGGCAGCTTTGACCTCTCTGGCTCTGATCTGATCCTTCTGCCTCAGCCTCCTGAGTAGCTGGGACTACAGATGCACACTAACACGTCCAGTTAATTTTTTGATTTTTTTTTTTTGGTAGAGATGCGTTCTTGCTATATT